>MCJB01049871.1:50951-64782 GCA_002018475.1 Nicotiana obtusifolia
CCTTTATAGTGGCGGGGCGAGGGGGATTGGTAGAGAGAAAGGAAGGTTCTACATAGTGAAGAATTTTATCAATAAAGTTTCAAAGGAACCTGATGTGGCTGCAGCTATTCAAAGTGATAAGATAAATGCAAAATTATGGCATGCAAGACTTGGACACCCTTCAGTGAGCACTTTGAAGCATATAAACTTCTTGCAAGATGCAGTAGTAGATGTTAGTTAAATCACTGACTGTCTAATATGTCCCCTAGCTAAGCAGAATAGGTTGCCATTCCCTAGCAGTACATCTAAAAGTTTCATGCATCCTAAAGCTTCTTCATATGGATGTTTTGGGACCTTACAAGATCCCTACCGTAATAAGAAGCAATATTTCTTAACCATTGTTGATGACATATCGAGATATACTTGGGTGTTCCTACTGCAATTTAAGGCTGATGCGATTGTTGTTCTAAAAAAATTTCTTACTATGCTTAAAACACAATTTTCTGCCATTGTGAAGATAATAAAAAGTGATAATGGTACTGAGTTCCTTAATGTCAAATGCATTGAACTATTAGATTATTATGGGATCATACATCAAGTAGTTGTGCTTATACAACATAGCAAAATGGAATCGTTGAAAGAAAACATAGACATATGCTTGATGTTGCAAGAGCACTTAAGTTTCAAGCAGGGATTTCTACTAGATTTGGGGGAGAATGCATAAAGGCTTCTGTCTATGTTATTGATAGGTTTCCAACTAGTGTGCTCAATGGAAAATGTCCATTTGAAATTTTATATGGGAGAACACCTTCTCACATTTGAGAGTCTTTGGTTGCCTATGTTATGTAGTTAATTTGCCTAAGCACTATAAGTTTTCAGCCAGGGCCAAAGCTGTTATTTTTCTTGGTTATTCTGCAACCTAAAAAGGCTACAGATTGTTGGATTTGGAGTCCAAACACCTTCTTGTCAGTCGATATATTGTGTTGAAAGAGCACAATTTTCAAGAAAGACATATCTATCACTTATCCATTCAGTGTTGAGCTACCTTTATCTACAAGACATCATGATAGGGGGAGATTGGATGATCATGAGGAAGATGTGCATTGTGATCATGAGGATGAACAAACTCAAACTCCATTAGGTCCTGCTACTCCAGATTCAACAAGCAATCCAAAAGACATGGAAGAAGGTAGTCCTTCTGAGGATGATGAGTTTGAGGACGGTTCTGTAACTGCTTTAGACGCAAAACCATATGAAGAGGAAACACAGTCAAACCTTGTTGCAGATTCAGCTCAGCAAAATGATAGCCTTGATACAAAAGTTGTTGACCTTCCTCCCACAATTACAGTTGACACTTCTGAGACCTAGAGGAAATTAGGAAGAACTACCAAAGCACCATTGTGGCTTCAAGATTATATGACCAACTAGAAGGCAAATGGAGCAACATTTTATTCTCTAGCTAATTACATATATTATGATAATGTGACACAAAAATTTACATATGCTACTAAGCCTAGATTTAAACACTGACAGAGCCACAAAATTTTAAGGAAGCATCAAAGGACAGGAAGTGGATGGAAGCAATACAAATGGAGATTAAAGCATTGGATGACAACCATACATGGGAAGTTGTTGACTTGTCTAAGGGGAGAATTGCTACTAGGTCAAAATGGATTTACAAGATCAAATACAAAGCAAATGGACATGTGGAGAGGTTCAAGGATAGATTGGTGGAGAAGGGGTACAACCAAAAAGAAGGCTTGTACTATCATAAAATATTTTCTCCAGTAGCAAAATTGATAACTATCTGGGCAGTCATTGCATTGACAGCCACAAAAGGATGAAATATGTATTAGATGGATGTATTCAATGCATTCTTACAAGGAGATTTGTATGAGAAAGTATATATAGAACTCCCTCAGGGATTTAGAAGACATGGGGAGACCAAAGTTTGTAAGCTTATAAAGTCTCTATATGGGCTAAAACAAGCTTCGAGGCAGTGGAACATAAAACTCACTAAAGCCTTATTAGAAGCAGGATACAAGCATAGTTTATATGACTACTCATTGTTCACTAAAAGGAGTGGAGATGACTTTGTGGCAATTCTGATTTATGTAGGTGATTTGCTAATTACAGGGAGCAGCAACAGGTGCATACAAAAATCAAAGGATGTTCTACATCAGAAATTCAAGGTGAAAGGCCCAGGAGAATTGAGATACTTCTTGATAATAGAAGTTGCAAGATCAGATAAAGGAATCATATTTAGTTAGAGGAAGTATGCACTCCAACTAATGTCAGACCTTGGATTAAGAGGCACCAAACCAGCTGCAACACTAGTAGATTTGAACCAAAAGTTCACTTCATTGGAATATGATGCACATGCAGGAATAACAAGAGACAAGGCGTTAAATGATATAACAGCTCACCAGAGATTAATTCGAAGGCTCTTGTACTTGACAATAACAAGAGCCGATATAAGCTATATAGTGCAGACATTAAATTAATTCATGCAAGCACCAAAAAGATCACATTGAGATGCAACTGTTTGAATGATGAAATATATAAAGAAGGCACCAGGAATGGGAGTTCTTATGAGTAGCAAACAAGCAAACAATTTAACATATTTTTTTGATGCATACTGGGCAGCCTGTCCCAATATCAGGAGGTCAGTAACTGGTTTCATGGTGAAATTTGGAGACTCTCTTGTATCTTGGAAGTCAAAGAAACCACAAATTGTGTTAAGAAGCTCTACAGAAGCAGATTACAAAAGCTTGGCAACAGTATCTACAGAGCTAACATGGTTACTAGGTTATTTGCAGAACTAAATATGTCTATTAAGCAACCAGTAGATTTATTTTGTGGTAGTAAGGCAGCATTACAGATTGCAGCAAACCCCATATTCCACAAAAGAACCAAACACATAGAGATCGATTATCACTTTGTGCGGGACAAGATTAAAGAAGGGGCAATTACTACACACTACATTAGGTCTAAAGATCAGCGGGCTAGCTTGTTGACAAAAAGCTTAGGGAAGGTGCATCATTGTGTTTTACTTAGCAAGCTGTGAGTTATTAACATTTTATACCCTTCAACTTGAGGGGAGTGTTAGAATAGGCGATTAGTTAGTTAATTTGTGTACTGTTAGTTAGTTAGTGAAGTGCCCGCAACAGGTAGTTTCCCGCTGTCATATCTAGAGGTTAGCTAACTTAGATACTACACGTGTATATAAGCATTGTATTGTATTCATTTTATAGTTGAATGAGATTAGATACTCTCTCAGCCTTCTCTTTATCTGTTGCAACCATGTGTCTCCTTCATTGAATGAGCTCACTTCCTCCGTAGAAGAAGCTTGAACTCAGCATACACATTGTAAATTCTCAAAAATATTAATTTATTATTTAAACAAATAGACAATAAATTTGCAGTGATATCGTTGAATGCTTACCCTCATTGGCTTCTAGGAAAAGGAGAAGAATATTTATATCCTATTGGTGTTTTATCCATGTGTAAGTTATATATAACTTAGTTATTAATCTTATTTGTGGTATAAAATGATGCATCATTTAGTGTATTCAGTTATATAAGAGTTAGTTATATATGATCTAGAATATAAATCAAATATTGAATAAAAACATACCAAATTTTATACGACAATTATTCTGCTAATAATCTAGTAACTATATTAAAATATTCAAGTACTTCTAAATAGTAGCAATATTAATTTTGAATTATTATTGTAAAACAAATGTGCACAATGGGACATTGAAAGTAATGTGATAAAGTTCAAAATCGGGAATCGTTAAAGAGAAATTTTCAGAAATCACTATTGTCTAGTGGCTATTAACTTCTTATAGCTATCATATACATAATTACTTTTTATAACTACTATTCAGTTGTTACGGTAGTGTATTCGCTGTATTTGAGCTACTGTATGCATGAATACAATAGCAAAAGTCGCCTAAAAATAGGGGGTTACAACTGTACGCAAATGTACTCACATACATTCGCACCATGTATTCACGAATACAGTAACGACAATCACCTTAAAAAATAGATTTGTCCAGATGTCTAATAGCCAAAAAATGATTAATTAGCGTGATACACTCCTAATATAATTCAACAAAATCAATTCTAAAATACCTCAATATCAACCCAATTAATTAGAATTATTTTTCAGTTATAAACTCTTAATATAACTCAACAAAATTAATTATAATTTTTCTCCGTATTTCTATTTGTATTCAGTATATTTTACTGTATTTCACTGTATTTTAAAATTAAATGTATTCACTGTTTATATATTGTTCTTTTCATTATTTGTATTCAGTGTATTTCAATGTTTATATCATGTATTAATGCATACTGTATGTACAATATGCATGAATACAGGTGTATTTAGTTGTATTAAAAAAATACATACCTTCGAATACATGCAAAAAATTATATTTATACAAAAATACAATGTGTTGAGTGGATTTGTACAGAATACAATATATTTGTATCATTGTATGTGATTAAATAGCAAAGAAGAGAAGAAAGTTTGTCGGAGATGGCATTTTCCGGCCAAGAAGAGAAGAAAGTTCGTCGGATCCGTACAATAAATTTCTAATAAGAGTTCATCACATTGCTCCTTTCCGTTCGAAAAATTCGCTCTTTTCTGTTTCTTATCTGTCTTCTACTCTATTCTAATGTTTTGTCGGCCATCAATACAAGGGCATGTATCTTGAGTTGCTCGAACAGAGAGATGAGGAAGAGAGAGAGAAAGAAGAAATTTTTTGTAGAGAATCGTTTGTTAATTGATAGAAAAACATAAATAGCGTATTTCATGTCTCAATGATAGTATATACTATAAATACCTATTTTGCTATAAAATATAAAAAATAACTATAAAAATAATATTTTAAAATAATTTTAATTTATAATAAATAGGATGTATAACTTTATAGCATGAGGTAAAATTTCCATTGTTAAACAAGAAAAAAGCCATGGACCACGCAGCCTACATTAGGCCTGAGAGTTGGTAGAGAACCTTGAGGACCACACAGTCCTTATGTCCAGTAGTGCCCAAATTTTCTAGGAGAAAATTGAGGGGTATTTCTTTAATCATTTAATAACAAATGGGCTACTATATATGTCATTTATTTTTGTTCAGAATCAAATAATGAATGATATTCTAAAAAATGATAAGATAATTTTTGTTACAATAGGAACACAATAAATAGGTCGAATCTGATCCTAATCTTTATTTTTAAAGTATCTAAACAAAAGGTTAGGTGGCAAGTTTTTTGAGTAAAATCAGAAATGAAGTGAAGCTAAAAGGAAAGCTGTGTTGCATTATTTGAGGGCAAGGAGATGGGCCACTCAAAAGAAATACATCAGCAAAGGTGACTTTAGGTGCAGTATTTCAGATTCCCAAGCCACTACTGCTTCTCTTATTTTGTATGTTTCCGTATTTTCAAAACACTGCGGCGGGATCCAACCAGCCACATATTATATTTGGATGATAGTTCGACTTTTGTGTAATAAAATAGCAGTAATTCGGATTTTAATACCTAAAAGTATAACAAAAGAATGGATAAAATTTTTGAACTTTAAACATTTTATTTACACATCTAAAATGTTCTTATTATCATAAAAATTTCATTGCATATTTAAAATTAGAAAATCTAAGCAAATATTTTTGACATGATATAAAATCTCTACTTCCTTCTCAACTCTGTTTCACTCACTGTATATACTAAAAAATAAAAAGAATGAAGTAACAAAATTAAGGCTAACTTGGTGCGCGAATCTTTAAATGCAAGTTGGGTAGTGCTGAATATAGTTAATTCTAAAAGCATTCGGTATGAATATTTTTATCGGGCAGATTTGCAAGAAGGAGCAAGTATAAAACAAATACTTCCTCTGCTTCAATTTGTTTAATTTTTTTTGGAGAATAAGGGTTAAATTGAATAATTTTTAATGTTATTTCGGATATAAATTTTTAAAATTTTTAAAAATAAGATAAAAAGTATTATAAATCATAATAGTAAACACTGCAAAATATTTTGGAACTATCTGCAAATAATTTGTTTTGACTTTTTAAATAGTACGATAAATTTATTCTCTTTGAAACGGATGGAGTAGAAAATAAAAGGGAGCAAATATTTGTATGGACTCCATACTTATTGCTTTGGTGTTATAACAAATCCCAAAGCCTAGACCCGAAAGCGCTTTAGCTCCATCGCATTTTGTGAAGCAGACGTCTCAATTGGATTCAAGGTACAAGTGGATGACAATATATATGTGAGTTATACCCTACAATATATTACTCCTCCCTCGTTCCCCAAGGGTTGGTGTAGTGGGGGCTTTTTTGCTACTTATTTGGGAGGCTAAACATTAGTGGGTTGTTGAGTCTTGAAACAAGGGACTACTTTTTGGAAAAAGTTTTTGTACAAGTGATTTGCCTCTGCGGTTTTCAAAACGCGCAGTCGAATATACAAGGACGGCTGCCGACCATCCTCTTCGATTTTCACTATTGATTTCTTTTGTTTGGTTCTTTAGTTATGCATTGCGATTAAACACGGCATGTGTCTTACAGTCTCTGCAAAACTATATTTGAAAAATCAAAAAGAAGCAATTCAGCTTCTTGTTTGTGTCCTGCAGTTAGAAGAAGTTGTCGGATGATAGTAATTTTTACTAGATTTAAGTTATTTTATTAAGTTTAAAATGCAAAAACAGAACCTTATAGATCTCAGAATATAACGAGCCATATGGACCATTTGAATTACTTAAATAGTCACTCAACTATTTAAAATTATTAAGTAATTTTTTTTATTTTATTTGTAACATAAAAGTTTCTTAATTATGTTTATAGTACTCAGAAGATCACTCAACCAGACTTCTCAAACTTTTGATTGTCAAATACCTATTTTATTCATTAAAATAAGTATTTGATATTATGGACTTACCTATAGAACAAATAAATTTATTTATAAATAAAAAATAAAAAATTACTATTCTAGCATATATAACGTCGAATAATAATAGAATTGAGCATAATTTTCAAGAATATATAATGTACATTATAGCATATGTAATGTCGGAATAGTAATAGAATTGAGCATAATTTTCAAGAATATATAATGTATATTATAAAAATATATTTATTTTCAATAATTATTTTTATACTACGTGCATGCAATATATATTATAAAACCTTTATTTTATTTCATTCCCAATTGAGTAAATAATATTTTGGATTTTTCTTGTTAATATAAAAATTATTATTACAAACAAATATTTCTAATTAATTTTTTTACTATGCTTAATATTTATTATTCCAACATTATATATGCTTAAACACTATTTTTTTTTAATTTATAAATAAAACTTATTCATTCTATAGGTAAGTCCATAATATAAATTAAAAAGATAAAAAATCATAGTATTAAAAAGTTTAAAATAAAAGAAGATAAAAGTTGATAATTTAGAAGGTAAAATAGGTATTTGACAATTAAAAGTTTGAGAAATCTAGTTGAGTGACCTTCTGATTGCATAGTTGAGTGATTTCTGTTACAAACAAAAGAAAGATGGCTTTAGTAGGTAATTTCGGATAGTTGAGTGACTATTTGAGTAATGGCTTCACCTGTTTGGACATAGATTCCCAAATATTTTTTGAAAAAGCTGATTTGGGTGAAATTTAATTTGAAATTAAAATGTTTTTCGACATGATTTTTGGGACAAGTTGTGACGTGTTAAAAAGTCCCAAATAGTCATGATTAGACCTAAAAAGTTGTCTTAAGCTATATTCCATATAGATGGGATTCGACTACATGGGAATACTGATGAATTGAATTTGGAAACTTTTACATGTTACTTGTGTTTTTATTGGTCTTCATCTTCCAATAAAAAACGTAAATATTCAGACCTTCGGTCGCTTTCTAGAAAGCAAACTTAAGAAAATTCTATAACGTGATTGTTGCTGTGATCATAGAAAATGTTTCATCAAGAGTGTATACACAATTGAAAGACGTAGTGAATACTTTTAAAGAAATATTACATTAAATTTGTATTCACAATCAGTTTTCTGTCTGTGAAGGAATCCTTAGCATATATTTCCTTTTTTGGCACATTTATTAAGAAAATACGATCTTCTAAAGATAAAATGATATATTCATTTTAATTGTTACCTTAACACATTGAAATATATAAATAATAAAAAATTTTAAAAAATAAATTTAATTTCTTCTTGATTATGTAAATGAACACTCATTTTTGATAAAAATAAAAAAATAAAAAACTCACTTATTGTGAATCGAACGTACGATAAATTCTTTTTGACATGTGACCTGAAATTCAAAAGTGTAAGCCGTAAAAATGATTTCTTCTAAAAATTTCTAAGCAAGATTGTATATAAAATTAAGGTGATTCCATATTTCTTTGGACCTCGTACGTAATCAGAACTTAATTTGCCGCGAATTACCTAATAAAGGAAAATGTGTGTTTCCAATTTGAAGTACGGTGATGTTTGGCAGGTCGGAAGAGTACAAGAAACCGAAGAGTCACGTGTGGAGGAAGATGTGTAACGTCGGCAAATTAAACTTCCCCAATTCTCCATTCTCAGACGACAAAAAATTTGCGTCCTATGGTCAAATGTGGATGAGTATCGAAGAAGGTACATAGTTTGAAACTTGAAAGGTGCTACCAATGGTCCCAAAAACTCAATTCAGTTCCGAAGACAAATCATTTTCCAAAGTCCAAAAGATAGGCCGTAGGGCCACTTTTGGGAATTATAGTATGTGCCACCAAACTTTTAAAATCAGCTTGTTTTGAAATATAATTTGCTAAAAATCAATTTATGTTTAACTAATTAATATGAAAATATTTTTGAACAGTAATTAACATTTATCAAATTTTAATAATTACTTTTAAGTGTATGTTTATCAAAAATTACTTCTACTTTTATTCAATATATCTTCGTTCCTTCTCAAAACTTGACTAAACACCGGAAAAGGTACTTTTGGTAAAAAAATTAGCCAAACAAGCTATTAGCCTACTGGAGAGTTACCGACAGCCACGTGGTCTCAGTTGCCTGAAAAAGTAGTACTGCAATATTTGCCAGTGGCCGTACGCATGCGTGCCCCGTTAGATTTTAGCCAGCTACTGCCTCCTGCAAAAGTGTGCAGATAGAGAAGACAATTGGACATAAGTGAAATAAAAGCAAAGCAGAACTTGTTTTTCTTTTTATTCCTTCAAGTTTTAGCACCTCAAAGTGTTTTGTCCCTAATGTAGAAAAAGATTCCAAATTCCAAAGTGCACAAACAATACTTCTCCCCCATGACACCATCGTAACCTGTTTAGTACTCCTTCCGTATGACACAATATTTCTTTTGTTCGTTAAAAGAATTATATTTTCATATTTAGAAATTATTTAATTTTACTTTTTTATTTACTTTATTCCTATTAAATTTTTTTTATAACAACACAAA
The DNA here is from genome assembly GCA_002018475.1 of Nicotiana obtusifolia. Classification (NCBI taxonomy): domain Eukaryota; kingdom Viridiplantae; phylum Streptophyta; class Magnoliopsida; order Solanales; family Solanaceae; genus Nicotiana; species Nicotiana obtusifolia. The sequence goes on from MCJB01049871.1 coordinate 60,401, forward strand.
TATTATAATCTCACAAGGCTTTTGCCTTTAGGTTTTTAGACCCACATATTTCAAGAGCCATTATTTTTTTCTTTAAACTTTATGTCAAGTCAAATTATATTATCTAAATTGAAACGAAATGAGTACTATTTAAAATATACTGTACTTAGTTCTCTAGTGCTTTTACCCTGCTACTAAGAACCGTATCATTTTAATTACGTTGATACCTCTTTGTTTAATGAATTACTATATTCGGTCATTTTTAAATATCGTTGTAATCAAATTATTTGACCACAAATAAGTGATGTTTTAGATTAATTATAAGTAAATTATTTTTTAAATCTATCAGTAAATAATTTATACAATTTTACTCACCAGTTATTACTCATTTAAATATTTGATACAGTAATGAAGGTCACAACCTTCACATTCCTTTTTGGTGGTTTTTGTTTGTCACTAAGATGATGATTGAGTCAAATTAATTTTTAAGGTTGTGAGTAAACATTTGTCGCATAAAATAGGACAACATAATAACACAAAAGAAATAGAGATGTTGGAGCTAGAGGGCTCTCAATGTGTCCTTTACTAAATTCATCAACAGTATTTTGCTGAAGCTATAAGTTAATTTGATCAAAATCTGTTATGTTTATAAAAAAACAAAATTTTCAGTAGATTTTCTGTCTCACTTCGCTTACTCTTTCGTCCCTCATGTCCATTTCTTTGCTTAGGCTCCTAGCTGCTTCTTGACTCTGTAGGTGTCTCTTATATGCGTTAGTTTATTGTTTCAGTGGCTTCATGCTCACCTTTTCTTACCAAAAAAATAAAAATAAAAATAAAATTAATACCTTTTCTAAAATAAAAATAAAAACTTTATCAAAAAAAATATAATAATAATAATTAACAAAACGGCATTCTTTTGTAGGATAAAGAGTGCATCAGAAGTCATAAGATTTTCGAAAAAGACTAAATAAATATAGTGGAATCAGGTCTGAATGTTATCATTTCTATGTGACAGAGAGAAAACATCAAGTTGTTCTTAAAGGAAATTAAAAGGTCGGCTTCAGGCTCTAATATTCAAAGGTAGATTGGTCCTAAGATTAGTGTTCTTTAATTAAGAACGGAGAAGGCACGAAGCCTACTGTCTTTAGGTTTATGAGTGGAATACAGTTGTGTGTTCATCTTATTCATTAACAGCTAATATATGGCAAATATTTTTGATTCCCAGTTGGTCAACATAAGAGTTCCAAATACCAAATTTCAGCTATAATTTTTAATTATAAAATAAACTAGTCCATGCTATCATATTAATATCCACCTTCTTAGTAGATAATTATGTTTTAACACTTGAAAAGCATGCACTCATCTATGAAAATGACACCATCAGTCCCATCTAATTGAATGTTAGGTGGCAAGTTGGGAGCATAATAAAAGCTACTACTACTCCAATTAATAATCTAATTAACTGGACACAATAATTCTTATCCATAACTTAATTGTCACTTATATTCTACGGGAATCACATATAGTTTCTAATTAGGGGATGAACTACTCTTAGTTACTAAAATTACAGTACCGGATTATTTTACTATTCAAATTGACCACTTTTGGTGCTATTTGTGAGCTGTTGGAATTGATGGGTTAAATTGTAGTTTTCTTTTCTTCTCATATTATGTTTATGTGATGTGATTTACTGTGGATGATGTTAAAATGTTATCTTATATATTACTCCTATATAAATAACTGAGAAATTAGTTTGATTGGAAAAATTCTCATGCGAAATTTAACTGAACTAGAAGATAAAGAAGATCCTTATCCTTTTCCTTTTCTTTTTTCGGAAGAAAGGTGGGATCCGGACAAAAGCGATGAAACGGAAGAAATCCGAGTGAATGGAAAGGACAAAATAAAGGATAAATTCCACTCTCACCTTACAGAGACATGCAATAATTGTAATTGTAAATTAAAGAAAAAAATGAGTAATTTTATTCAAAAATTTAATTTATTTTTTATGATTAGTGAGGGATTGTTAAATAGTAATACTCATTTTGGTTCTTTTTATTTGTCAATTAAATTTTCTTTACACCAACTTAGAAAATCATTTAATCGTTTATTATAAGGGTTATTATCCTTACGTTCCTTCTATGAGCGTAATGGTAGAAGTAAAAATAATATCAATATTTTTCTAAAGCGGCAAATATTTTGGATAAGATGTTTTTTTAAGGTAAAATGAGTAGATAAAAAGGGTTTAAAGGGAGTATCAAGAGTAATTACCAAACATTCCAAAGGAAAGGAAGGCATGTGCTCCACTTCTCCATGAGTACCTGATTTTTTCCGAAGTAGTTTACTTTCAAATAAAGAGAACGAGAAGACACGAGAATTACTAGGTACTAGTAAGCAGAAAAAAATGCATTATGTGTAGGTACAGGGGCGTAAGAAATCCAGAAGTTACATGAAATCGAGAAGTTTTTGCCGCAATTACATATATATATATATATATATATATATATATATGTTATATATGTTAAAAAATTTATTAATATTTATAAATCTAGTTATTAATTATTATAAATTAACTTCAAATTGTTATAGCAATCCATGAACTTTAAATCTTAAATTCGTTGCGGATAAAAATAACAATATGTCAATCACTTTTGTGGGTGGTGGGGGTGTTCCATCAAAAAGCCCCACCACTTAGAGATTTTAGATATGTACCAACAAGTATGAAGTGAATCTGCATCCTAAATGTCAATAGAGAAGAACAACCAATAATGGAGGTCGAGGGGTCTACCTCTAATCCCCCTTTGAAAAGCAGAAACCAACCTTTACTCTCTTCCTATATTNTTAATTAATTGCTGAACTAATATTCCTCCTCGTGACAGTCAAGCTGACTTCCTCAAGTGATCCAAACTAAAATTGCAACACCTGTAACCCAGCGGTAGAAAGGAAATCTCCACATAATAACAAGAAGAAATCAAATTATTTCTTATCTTTCGCATCTTTGGCAAAGTGTTTGATTTTGAGAACACATTGATTGTTCTCTTTTTTCAGCTTCCGATGGTCTATTTTTCATTAGGGGGTCACATTTTGACTCGTTTTAAATGTTCGTTGGAACCATGCGAATTGTCACAGCTAGCTTACTGATTGGGCATGCATGTCTTTCACCAATCTTTATGGCAGAAAAGTTCAAAGACTTCAAGTTATGCACATTTTTTCCCTTTCGCAATGGAGGCATTTTAATATAGAATATTTGATATTCTTTCCAACTTATTCTGTAGGTATACTTATTCACTTCTTATTCTTTTTTTATTCTTAATTTTTTTCCTAGATATGTTTTTAATCATTTCTATATAATATTATTACTTTTCCTAACTCAAATTACCTAATGCACCTTCCAATTAATCCATGTTAGTAGATCAAAATGTTGGCTTCTTTTCTTTTCTCCCTAATCACAACCACCTTGTTTTCTAACTTTTTTTTTTGTGTATAGGATAAAATATGTTCATATTAAATGCTCTCATGATAAAGCAATACGTGAAGCCGAAAATAGAAGGCAACTAGGACTAAAAGCAACGATATCTTTTGTTCCCGAAGGGAATGATGTTCACGAAGGCGAAATAAATGGAGAATATTCTGTAACATTAAGTACATAGCCCGTTACAGAGAATATGACATTCACTGTTTACCGTTACATATTCTTCAACGGCTCTCATAATTGTCATTTAAGAAGGCTTGATCGTAGGACCTTGTTCCCCAGGTGTAATTATAAATAGAGAGGCTCAACAACCATTGTAAGAGGGACGAATTTTCTGACAAGCTAATACAACACTTTCTTCAAAAGCTCAATAATATTTTATCTTCTTGCTTATTAATATTGTTACTACTGCCTCCGGAAGCTCTTCTCCCCGAATCAAGATTTCTACTGTCTTATCTCGATTTCAACGCTAAGTCTTACATTCTTGTTTAATTTATGTATCATTTTGGGATCAAATCGATTCACTTGTCCATAAATCACATACAAATTCAATTGTACTATCTCACGGGTAAACAGTTTGGCAGCCACCGTGGGGCTTAAACAGTTGTGTAATTGAGTTGATCCTTGCATCTATTACTAACCCCTTTGATTATTTGTTCCTAGAAAAAATCATAGAAAATGACATATAACAATGTCCATATCGCACACAACATTGAGGCCCATGAAATCAGCCTCAACACGAAGATACAATTAGTGAGACCCACAACAAGGGGGATGAGGCCACGCCAGCCTCAATATGCCCCATCTCGTTGTTTGAAGAACTTGAACCATGGGAAGGATAAGGAGGCGGGTTGCTCGGTTGTTGATACATCGGAGGCCTTTGAAAACCCGACCCCCGATTGCCTTGGCTGTTATTCCATCCGCCTTAATTGTT
>MCJB01049871.1:64802-80878 GCA_002018475.1 Nicotiana obtusifolia
TTAACCCCCCCCCCCCCCTAAATTTCCTTGATTATATCTAATCCAATTTCCTTGATTGTTGCTGTTATGACATTGACTTGTTGAGATTTTGCACTTGATTTAGTTGGGCCGTTGCCAGTTACGTCATGGTGATTGTCAACTTGTCAATAGCTTGCCCTGGTCTTGCAACTCTTTGTGAAGGTGGATCATGTTTGGGTCACCTTGCGGAACATTGGCCCGGGATTTCCAAGCCGATGACGTTTCCGCCATCATCCAAAATCTCACAGGCCTCCACATAAGGCGTAGATATGAAGTTCCTACGGACAAGTTAATTCACTACATATTGGTTGGTTTTGTTAATCCCACGATAAAAATTTGTTGAATTATGTTCTCCGTCATATTGTTATTGGGACATTCCTTAACCGTTGTTCCATAACCTTCCCATATCTCGTGTAGTGGTTCATTCAGCTTTTGCTTGAATGTCAAAATATCATCTCGAAGTATAGCCATATGCCTTGGAGAGAAGAACTTACAAATAAACCTTTCCCCCAACTCATCCCAAGTGTGAATGGAATGGTTAAGCAAACGTTATCAATCTAAAGCTAACCCCGTAGAGAGAAGGGAAAAAGCCTTAGCCTCCATGCATCCTTGGAGACATTTGTTTGTTTTCTCCCCCAACAAGCATCCATAAACCCCTTTAAATGATTGTATGCATTTTGAGTTGGAGCACCGGTGAAGAAACTCCGTTGCTAAAGCAAAGTGAGCATCATATTGGTGATTTGAAAGTTGCCCGATCTAATACGGGGAGGGACTATTGTACTTGCATATCCTTCATTGGGTAACATCCGGCGTGGAGCCGCTCGTAGTGGAGGTGGGGGTGGAGCCGGGACATTGTCATGAGGCACTCGGCCTCTTCTATTGGCTTGAGGTTCAAGAGGAACCTAATTAACATGCTCATCCTCGACGTCCACATCCCCAAAAGGCAAATTTTCGAGCTCATTGTTCACCATGGTTATACCTACGATTTCTCACACAAGCTAGTAACTCGGAAGGAAAAGAAGATATTCCAAAAACACACCCAAGTATATAGCTAAGAACGTTTTTACTCGCCGGTAACAACGCCAAATATGGATCCACATCTAATCCACACTCAATAGTGAGTGAAACTTGATGGAAGAATAGTACCCAATAAGAATCGGGGGTTGATTTCCACTGGGAGTTACTTGGGGTGTTAGGAGTACACACTTGACAAAAGCAAAAGGAATAGCTAAACTGCACTTCCACAACAAGTTTTGATTTCTAATTCTAATTTTACTCTAGCAATTATAAGCTAAGAAAAGAAACTAAAAGCGAATCAGTATTTTTGGTGTTTTTCCAAATAGTTTAAATGCCTAGGGTTGTGACCATAACCTAGGTGTTTGCTTAATGGGATAAAGACGTTAATGCTTATTTTGTTGATTGGAGTGTATTATAACTCTCAACTCTACGTTACCAACTCAATATCTCTCGGTCAGAGAGTGATTTGCCCAATTTGGCTTTCTCAATTCCAAATGGGTATCAACCAAAATAATTGATAAGAGCTCAAGTCGGGTTCTTTCTATCTCTATTTTGAAACTTTTAATTAGGTTAATCAATCTCTCAATTAATCCAGTTCCTTGTTGGCTAAGTTATCCTAGACTAGTTGTCATGACCCAACCCGGAGGGCCGCGATCGGGCACCGGACCCTGCTTGCAGAGTGCCGGCGAACCCTTCACCTGACTTCCCTTGTTACTTACAGGGTGTATCATACTCACATGGATTGCAAGCGATAATATAACAATGTTAATAATAATAATAGCAATAACCTTCCGTGATACCGTACTATATCATAGGCATACGTTTGTACATAACGTGGCCAACTGGCTACAATACAAAACCATACAACTTGGTACAAACGTTTGCCGACAAGGCAATTTAACTGCTCATAGCCCAACACTTGTCTATACATATACTGACATTTGTCTATTGAGCCTCTATGGAAACATACAAAATACAACCTACGTCGGAACAGGGCCTCGACACGCCTACATTGCCTATACAAAATGCATACCAATGCTATGGCAAGTCCGGAGGATGAACCTTGCCGATATCTGCGGACTGAATAGCCTACTGTGGTGGATGAGCTCCCTCTGTCAGTCTATCAGGACCTGCAGCACAACATGCAGCGTCCACAGAGAATGGACGTCAGTACGGATAATGTACTGAGTATGTAAGACAGAAAACATAATGTAAGAACAACAGTATAAGCATCAGGATAAGAAATACATGACCTGTACCATCTGTATGCCTCTGAGGGCGGCTAACCATAGCATATTGGTGAGACTTATGCATTTACGTGTAACCTTTCTAACATTATCATATTCATACTTGTGTACATTATCATTATCCACATCTTATACATACACCTCCGTAGGCTTGCCAATTTCATATATGTTATTGTTACTACATACATCACATAGTCGTTATTTTAAACAATTACATACGCCCTTGTAGGATCGTGATCAATACACATGCCTCTGTGGGCCTTATCAATATCTTCCCAACTGATCAGTGGTAACTGCCCTTCCGAATCTAGTTCGGCCCGGTGTTTGTATCATTGCACCATGGATGCCTATCCAGCCGACGTATATAACGGCTCGGTGTATAACTGCCCGTCCGGCTTTAGCTCGGCCCGGTGAAGTAAAACATATACTTTCATTGCGTCGTTGTTATATTGCCTATTTCCATCATTACAGCATTACACTATTACCGTTGCGAGTTTACCATTTTCAGATACATTCTCATTTCCCGATGCATTACGTAATCGTTACCTTATCCTACTATCTGCGCCACTATGGGCTTGTCATTTTCATATACATTTAATGTTACCGAAACCGTTTACGTACACATTACCACACAATCACATACGCCCCAGGGGCTCTTTATCGTCTCATAGAATGCACTACCCAGCCGTACTCGGCTCGGTCATCATAACATATGCCTCTGTGGACTCTTTATCATCATATGCCTCTGTGGGCCCATACCCGGCCTTTATTAGGCGCGGTCACAACATACCCGGCCTTCGCTAGGCGCGGTCATACGAATTCTATCATACACACATATACATATACACGTAATACATTGCAAAGTTGCTTACGACTTGTGTCCTTGATTTGTTACATTTATTACCCTTCCCTTCTCAAGTAATTAAGAATACCTTTTTAGCAATGTAATTATGGGACTCAAAGACTTCCGTCAACATTATTACCATGAAGCAAGAAAAATCATTCCATAGAGGGAGGAGCAACATAAGCAACACTAGCTCCTAAGAATAGAATGTTCTTTTGGGGCTCATTCGTGGCATTGTATTCAATAGGAATCGTGCAAAAGAAAGAACGGTATAGTCTTACATACCTGGTATATATCGCACCAGCTCTCAAGCTACGAAATTGCTACAATTCTTTAATCTACAATTGAAGAACAGTTCAATTGTTACTCACTATGCATCATAGCTATTACTAACCAAAATCTCATAAATTTATATGGTGCTTCCCCATAATCTTCCTCTTCTTAACCTTATCAAACATATTTACGGCACATGCAGCTCAACAATGATCATAACCCACGCTATTAGTGGTAATTATCTTGAACCCATAGCTTTCATTTATATTCTTATGAACTCTTACATGCATGCAATGAATTTTCAAGAATCCCTAAGAGAATGGGTGTAAGAACTTACCTTGCATGTTGGATAACTTAGCTCTCTTTTCTTGGTTCTTCAATCCCTAAGTCTTGCCCTCACTTTGGGTTTGCAAGAGAAGGAAACTCAGCTAGGGTTTCTCTTTAGTTCCTCAATTCCTTGATTCTTTCTTCAATTTAGAGCTTTTGAAGAGAGAAATTTGGTTAAGGTTCATGGGTTCCTTGAGAGGAGTCGTTTGGGGCCTTCTACTGAGTGTTTGTTTCATAAAAATGAAGAAGGAACGGGTTTGGGTTCCTTTTATAGGCCTAGTAGTAAGTGGCACGTACCTGAAAAATGTCAGGTTTGCGATCGCATACCCACCGCAGACGGGGTATGCGGTTCACATTTTGGTAGCAGATCTTACCTCAAAAATCTGTTGCATTATGCGACGCAGAAGGGCCAGAATGCGGTTTGCATTTTCAACAATGCGATCGCATTCTGGTCGCATTTCGGACATTGGTTTAGCCCAGTACTCTGCTCCATTCTGCGATGGAGGGTGTCATTTATGCGGTCCGTATTTCAGTTATGCGGTCCGCATCATGGCCGCATTTTTGACACAACTTCAGCCCAGAACTCTGCCTCAATTTGCGATCCTGATGCTGGATATGCGGTCCGCATTTGTGCTTTGCGGTCCGCATATCTAGCTATGCGACACCTTTGTTCTTTTTCTTAACTTTAAACCATTTTTCGGGTTCTTGGGTCCTTATACGTGTGCTATTTCACAGTGTATTTTAATGTACGAGTTTTACGGGTTGTAACACTAGGTCTCTCTTTCTCAAGTAAAGACTAAGTCAAATAGGTATGGATCAATTTTTGCAACTATTAATTCTACAATTGATGCATGAGTTAAGCTAAATAATCAAGCACTAAATTAATTACCCATAAGATTTACACACTAGGGTTGGGTCACAACCCTAGAAAAAATCTAGCTACTCATAATGGAATTTACAAAAAATAAAGAAGAAAAGCTAATTAAAGTCATAATGGAAGATTAAATGATGAAATCTAATGTGAAAATACTCAAAATAAGCTAAAACTTCCTAAAATAGCTAAAAGAAACGGCTGTAGCAGCTTTGTATGTTCAAACTTGACCTAATTTTGTGAAACTCGTCTATTTAAATATGGCCAAAAATTACGGACAAAAATGCCCCTTGGGAAGTTTTACCGTCGCACAATTTCATGTGCGGTCCGCAGATTTCTTCAGTTGGCAAGAAAGAAGTTTTTGCAGTCGCACATTTTTGTACTGCGGTCGCGAGGCATACTTCTACGCCCGCACAATTCTTGTGCGTTCTGCACTTCACAAAGGCTTCAGGACTTGGTCTTCTTGCATATTCTCTGAACTTTGCATCTTTGTTAGTAAAATCCTGGTTCTGCGGCCGCACAATTCATGTCCGGTCCGCAATTTCTTCTGCGGACTGTACATTTGTGCTTCTGCTCCCTTTATTGCCTTGTGCTTAGGAATACTCCCTTTTGACTCGGATTTCATCTTGATAGACCGAACTTCGAGTATTCCTGCAATTTGCACAATTTTATTAGTTTGGGGAACATAATTCAACACTTTCGGACTAAAACAAAAGCTAAAAGGTGCTGATAAACAGTCAAAATCCCCATTTATCAAAGTCCGAAGTCGAGGAGTTGTCATCGAGTCCGAGGTCGAGCACCCTTAACAGAGCTGTAACGGCTAGTTTCGAGATTGGATACAAAAGAGAATATTTTAGTGAATATTATCTGCTCTTGTACTGTTAAGTTTTTAGGAACATGTTCCCTATAAATAGAAAGAGACACAATGATGGGAGACATGTGATATTCATTTGAAAAACTATTCTTTGACTTGAGAAAGAAAATCATATCTCATTGCAGGTATATAAACATCAGCTTTTCACTAAGATTCTTGTCTATATTTTTCCGCTAGATCCGAGAATAACTCAAATATTCAAAAGATTGTCCATCACTCATCCTTGTCAGAAAGAACATTCACTGATTTTATCTTTTCTTGGTTGATTCATTCATTATATTAACTTAAATGCCATTTATTGACATTCATTGATATTGAATGCTACATTATTGCCTTTGATTTCTGGAATATTTATTGCACACTGCCGCCGTTATCCGAATATACCTACATAATATTCGTAGCATTTTCAAGAACTCCATCTTAAGAATATTATTGTTAGTTAAAATTAACCTTCATTTATATAAATTTAATGATATAAACCAAGATCTGTATTTTTTTGTCAAATATCTTCCAACAAAATATTTAGAATTAGAAAATCCAAACCTATAAAAAAAACGAAGGCACAATTAAGCTAAACACTAGTGTTTTCTCATTATAGTCCTATAGACAACCAGATAACAAATCCTCGTGCATAAGATATTAAATAGAGCTGTATTATCCTGAAAAAACCTAAAAAAAACAATTAATGGGTTGACCTTAACGTAGTCATTGTATGTTGGACGGAAAGAGTCAGGGTCATGAGCGAAGCTAGAAGGCTCGAGTACGAATTCGAATTCGAATTCAAATTCGATCGAATTCAATAATTTTTGTTCAAATAATATATGTTAAATATTTTCATAAAATGTATACAAATATTAAATCGAAATCAACCTTATTATGTACTGGTATTTGCCTATGTGTTATACATTCAATTAATATGATGTACACCAGACTAGACCGTAGTAGAACTCCGTTAAGTTCTGTGCATTTAGCTGTTTGTAATTTCTTACTCAGCATTCAGCAACTCTATCCACCATAATATCACAATAATAAGATCGACTTTGACATTACAACGACAACGAATACTAGAAAAAGATTTTCTTCTTCTTTAAATTAGAAAAGAATAGACCTTACCAAACTATTATGTTACATTAGAATGAGTGTCATACAAAGACCTTAAACAACTACGGCTATTATGTTATTTTCAAACTATTACATATAAAGTAGTTTTAGTTATGATATGCTTAGCTCATCTTAACGATACTAATTGAAGAAGTATTATGACTCCTCAAAAACAAATCTCACTAGTTTTAAAGGGAGAAAATAGTTAAATACCTCATAAGCTTTAAATTCTGCATATTTTCATGTCACAGTCGAGGCATTTCAATTGAACTGAAATCTTCTCAATATACTATTAAGTAGGTACTCTTAATTATTCCTTGTTTTTCCTCATAAATAATCCTCACAAACAAATACTATCTAATAATAATACAATCAGTGGTATCTGGTACGTGTGCAGCCTAGAACTAGATGTCCATTGTTATAGGTTCTTTGAATCAAGCCTATAACAGGTATGGACATCTGAATACTGTACTATATATTCATGAGAGTGGGTACTAGTAAAATTAGGCCGACGACAGATAGTTAAAATGCCTAAAGTAGGCAACTAGCAAGCCCTAGAATGTAAAATATTTTGTGCAAGTAAGAAATCAGATGGTAGGACATATTTCCATTTATCCTCGTGAAGTTATTAGATGGATCAATTAATTGTACATGACCCTGTCCCTGGTCACAATCTTATCTGTAATTTAATAAGTGATAAAGAAAGCCACACGTGTGAAAATAACATAATACATCTTTTTTTGTCTAACCAGTCAATATCCAAGCTCCCTTTTTAAGTCACTCGTCTTATTTTGTCCTCAGTTTTAAAAAACTTTATAAATATAAATTCGGCGACGATGGCTCCTTGTTGGGGATGGAGGTATCTCATTCACCCAAGTGCACTCCCTGCTGGTATGGTAACATATTAACAAGACAAATTTGTTATTCTTCTGTCCTAAAATCAAATTTAGAGATTTTTGTGTATGACGAAATCAGCTTTCTTATGAAGGAATAGATCGAGGTTGAATCTCGAAGCCAAGATCGGCGTCCCATGTTCATGTTCGGAACCACATGATCGGAGCTCGAACCGACATCCCATACCGATGGGAAATGGAGGATCGACATTCGAACCGACATCCAATATCGATGTCGGACCACTCGACCGACGCTCAGACCGATATCCGATGTCGAGCTCGGAACCGGAGCTGAGGCCAGATCCGATATGATGATCGATGGTTCACTTCGAACCCCACCTCGTGATGACCGATATGCCCGTTGCACCGGCCTGCCTTCAAAAGTCAATGACACTGTCCTGACCAAACCTTGCGTGCAGACCCCTCACCTAACCCGCAGTACTTTCACTGACTCTGCAAGACTTTTACCAAACGTGTGTGGGTTTCACCCACTATACAAGGACACTATCATGATTGAAAGGGACACCACGTGGGCAACCAGGGAAAGAAAGAGGGGGGGGGGTAGATTTTTTCCTATATATATGTGTGTTGAGGCACTGGTTCAAGGGTTGGGAAAAAAGAGAAAAAGGGCTGTAAACAAGAAATACAAAGGCAATATATTGATCTACCTAGTCTTGCAATCATAATCTTTCTCAAATATTGTATCCTCTCTATCTTATCATATATTTGTCTTCAATCGAATTCGTCACTTACTTATCGTTTCCCACGCTCAAAATTCAATTGATTTGTTTCCAATTTTTGGGGCAAACAATTTTTACTGTGGGTTACATAAATTTAGAGGGAAGCATTTTCCCAAATGTCTTTTTCTAAGGCCACTATTTTAAATTTGTCTCTCGTAATTAAGTAGGCAAATTTTGTCCGCAAAAAAAGATTCATCCAGCTACTATAAAAAGCTAAATTAAATCCTTTGGACTAAGGTATAAAAAGAAAGTTCATAAATCGTACCAAATCGATAATCCGAGTCAAGCTGAAAAAAAATTTGATGTGGTTTGGTATTGGAAAATAAAATCCGATCATAATTAGTTTGGTTTGGTTTTAACTAAAAAAATCAAATCGAAACCAAACCAACCCGATAGTACATTTATATAATTTTTAAAAATATTTTATACACATAAAATGTTAATTGTAATGTAATTTATAAATATTTCTTAAACTTTTCACTGTTTTATCTTTTAACGTATTATTTCAAGTTTAGACTTAACATTCTTGAATAGTAAATAAATTTTATAGCTCATACATGTAGTAACTCAAATAAAGTTCAAACCAATACTAATGCTAACAAAAGAAATTCAATTCAATACTAGGAATGACGATAGTGTTGGATAATGAGTTTAGTTTTACATTGGTTTATAGTAAAGATGCATAACTTAGTTTATCTTTTTCTTTGGTGCTTAGTTATGTAATTAATAGTAGTTATTTTAGCATGATCTATATAGTATTTTTAGATTATGTTAATTTTTATTATGGCTTATTAATTAGCAATATTTATTTTATGTAATTTTATTATTTTATCTTTGTTATTAAATATTTTAGTATAATGCTATGACTTATCTCATATATTGTGTTAGTTTCTTGAAAAACACAATACATAGTTGCATTTTACTAGGACTTAAGAAATATTTGGAGTACAAGTTACATATTTTATGCTATGAAGACGTTACCGAAAAAAAACCCAAAAATCTAAAAAATTCAAGAAAAATCGAGATTGAAGAATACGACTTTGTTGGTTTGGTTTGGTTTATAAAAACCTAAATACACCCGTACTTTGGACTAACGGAGACATAGTAAAGAGCGGCCCGAAAAAGGCCTTATGGTGGAAATAATCTCTTAAATTTAGATGCTACTTCTATTATTCGAGTTAAGAATCTAACCAGATTGGCGATCCGTGGATTACATCCTATGCCTATAGTAATATGTTAATGGAGATTAGAAATTTTTTAGTGAAATAACCCAAACACACACACACACACTCTCCCCACAAGGGTTTCTATATACGCGATAGGCTTGCAAATTACAAGTTGTAGCCATAGAATAATCTTCCTACGTGTTTAACAAACTATTGATAGCGATCGAATTTTTTGTCAACAACTGCCCAATTCTTGGTTAGTAAGCCCACTTTCCTTTAATGTTTGTTATATTTGAAGATATGTCATCCAAAGAACTTAAATAACTCTAGCTGTTATGTTATTTTCAAACTTATTGCACACATAAATTAAAGGTAATGTTGACTATGATAATGCTAATGATTCATTATTATTAACCACGTCACTCTCTGACCGACGTCCTATGGTAATACTAATTGAAGCAGCATATGATTTTATAACTCAAAGTTTTTGAAAATATTGCTATGTTCATAGGTATCGATCACTGGAGGCGAGGCAGTGAAATTAGTAAAGGGACATATTGTTCTGACCTAAGTGATTTTTTCTTATTTGTTAAATTTAGTAAGCAATTACCAGATATTTATTCTGATGAGATGTAATGAAATAAATAATAGGGTTGTCTGTGCAATGCGTTGATCTCCTTTTCAATTGTAGATAGATTTTAAATAAAATTGTTACATATTTCAACATGCATCATTTGTTGAAGCGTCTCAGTTAAATAAAAAGTTCATAATAAGGTCAGATTATGTGCTACCGTTTCATATACTCATTAAATATTGTAATAAATAAATGAAAAGGACAAGAAAGGTGACATCAAATCATGATTAGAACAAGTCTTATGGACAGATTCCCGCCAAGAGCTAATCATGAATTCCACAATATTAAAAAGTTTAGCTTTCTAGAATATGATTGGTAGATGACATAACATTGTTTGCCTTCCTTCCATCTTTGTCAAGAGAATTCTAACTGCATTATTTATTAGCTCAAGTCAGTTTAATTCAAATAATGTTCATTGAAATGACAATAATATATATTGTGTTAGAATCGTATCATTAGGATAAGATTACGTACATCACAAAATAATAATTGGCGAAGAAAAAAATTTATTTATATGTTAGGCCGCACCATATCCAAACAAACTTCATTTTCCAAAAACAAAACAAACGAAAAATAGTTTCTATTAGTCATAATTCAATTTAATTAGCAGTATCACTTTTTAAAATTTGAATAGTATTCTAACTATTACTGTCCAATTGGGTCGTTTCTGGCTTTCTCCTCTAAGGCCATCTCCAACTCTTGCCTCCATTTTCTCCTCCAAAATGAAATAAAGTTACTTCAAATATTATTTTATTTTTTATTCCAAAAAAGAATATTCCATTTTATATTCTTCTCTCTTTAATATTATATTATTATTTTTTATTTAAATTTTTATTTTCTTATTTCTATTAAAGAAATTCTATCTTTTTTTTTTTACATATTCATCACATATAATTTTATATAAAATTATTTTATACCATAAATTTTAAAATAATATAATTTGTAAGCAAATATTATAGATTATATATATTAACGGATAATTCAAGTAAAAGTGAAATCATTGAGATACAAGATAATTAAATACATATTACATTATGGTAAAATTGTGATTAAATTACATAAATATTCAACTTCCACCTCTAGTATACTCCCATTAATGATCTAGTAATGCATTAAGAAGTGCAAAATGAGCATCTTTGTCCTTAATTTTTTTGTGTCGAGCTAAAAATTGCTCAAATCGGTGATTTTCAATTTTCATGTATTTCCAATTTTAATGTATTTTTATTTAATGTATTTTTAATCTTCACTTTTCAATTTTAGCAACATCTAATATTTTATATTTACACCATTAATTTTTTGAGATGATTATATATTTTTTGTACAATTATAACTTATAATAAAATTAACTTACAATTTTACATAAAAATAATAAGTCCACGAAAATTAATTTATCAAAATTATACGTCAAAGTTAAGATGTAAAATTAATATTATAAAGATATTACATAAACATAATCAGGTATACATAAAGAGATAAATTAAAAGAATTAAATAATAAAAATAATAATAAAATAAGAATGAATAGTAATGGAGGAGATGTTTGGAGTAACACTATTCATCTCCATTTTGGAGGCAAAAATGGAGGAACATTGGAGCCACATTTTGGCAATAAAAGGGCATTATGGAGAAATGGGGAAGGTTGGAGATGGCCTAATGTTGTCTGTACGAAGAAAAGAAAAACTTCTATTACAGAATTATGAAAATGCTGTGAAGTAATACAGTAGCAAGATATTGTAATGTATTTTTTTCTTTTCCTGATTGTACTTCAATATATTCTTAATTCGACTATTTTGACAAAAACAACAACATGCATTTTGCTTAGATTAAAATCTACGCAATCATTTGAAGACAGAGAAAAGACTAATCAACAGACAAGTAATGATAAACATTGACCTAATATTTGTGCGAATTAAGACTAGTCTTCGATCATTCTGCCTTTGCATGTGATTCACGACATCAGTTTTAATTAACATGAAGATTCTTAGCCTCGTGATTTAATTAATTTACCTTTTTTATTTTGCTGAGGACCTATTGAGATTCCAATTATCCATTTCACATTTCACATATTTGTATATTTCTCAGACAATCATAGTAGTTTCTCCGGCATGTTTTTTTAGTAACTGTTTATTAGTGTTAAGTAATTACTTCAGACAGCTATAAGACGAAAAATACATTTCAATATTTGGCTGTCACCTCTCAAGTTCTCATATTAAGGGCTCCCTTACTTTATATGGAGTCATGTGTAAAAGAAACCATAGGGTTAGAAAAGAGGAAATCGGTTTATTTTGTCAATTTAAACAGAGACTCTTAATATGGACTATTCACTTAGTCCTAAATTAATTGGTATGAGGGAAAAGGTCCAAATTGCTATTAGACTATGCGAAATTGTTCAATTTTGTCTTGTGTTATACTTTGATTTATTAACACCCTTGCAGAATCAGTTGCGTATTTGTCTTTGATACTAATAAAAATTTAGTGTGAAATGGGTGGACTCTACGTTTCTAAATTATTCGAGAAAAAAGGTGCAAATTTACTCCAACTTTTGATTATGAAGCTCTATTAGGGTACAAGAGAACAATTTTAAAAATTTCTTTAACAACAAAATAATACTAGACCAAAAAATTTAACGGAAAATTAATATTCCAAAAAATAGAAAGAGGGGAGAGAAAATCACTAGTCAGTTTGGGTTTTCTCAACGGGTCAGTTTTGGCTTCCAAAAATAAATGTTGCTTGCTGGACGGTACTACATCCTTCACAAGCTTAACTGTAACCTAAGTTATCCTAATAATTATGATGATAAGGAAGCCACACGTGTGAAATTGACAAATCACATAATTTTAGACAAATTAGCACATTTCGTCTATACCTTAAATCCAGAAATATGTACTTTAGCCTACAACAATTGGGAGGCCATTTCAAATATAGACCCTTCTAAAAACCAAAACGAACTCGTGGGTCGAACTCGACCTCGACCTCGACCTAGTCAGTATATGGGGAGAAGCCGCAATCTTTGACAATTCTATTTTCTTTCTTTTCATGGGAACTTAAAATGTTTTTAAAAAAATAAAACTTTATATTTTGAAAAAGAATTAGAAGCTCTTTGAAGGAAGTTCCGAAAAAGAAAGAAAAAACCCGATCCCTTCAGATCATTGACTTTCAAATTGTAATCGTGGAATAATAGATTTGAAAAAGGAAAAGCTTACCAAGAGGTGATGCATATACAGACCATATGTGAATTCCTTATGATTTAGTGATAATTTGAAGTAAGAATATATATTAATTATCTATGATTAAATAATAAGTAAATATTGTGTAAAGATGGTATACAGATAAAATCGAAGGTAAAGTTTCCCCGATTTCTCGGTAAGAGAACAAAGAGAAAGAACGGATCAACGTGATTATGATCGAGGTCCGGAACCCCTCATATCGAGACCCGAAAAGAATGAACGATGTATCTGAGATCAGACACGGTAAAGTAAGGCACCGCTGACCAAGTATGGCATCTGGACCTCGGGAGACGCAGTGAACAGTTATGCATGACGGATAGGGGGCTGTTATATTTGCCCTCAACCGGATATTACGACGTAAATCCCTTTCAGTATCAATTATAGATCAATAATTACTGGGAAAATAAGATTTTTACATTTTTTAGACTTGTACTAGGACTGAGATTCTCTTACTATATAAAAGGAAGTTTTTCTTTAATCTGACACATGGTAACACGCAATTCAAGAAAATAAAAGCTTACTTTGTCTTCTAGCTACTGTTTAAGGCATTACTTGTTTGTTCTTTTCTTCACTCACGACCGAGCTTATACCAAGGGTCTAATCGAGAACGAGTTCCACTGTTCAATCTAAGATCATGCTTGGTCATTACATTGCAATTGGTTTGATCGTTTATTTTATCTTTAATTCATCTATCTGGTATTCTTAATTATTCGTATTGAATTAAACCACGTATCCTTTAAACCGCGTACAAACTTAATTATTACTCATTTTTTGGGTACACAATTTGGCGCTCACCATGGGGCTAAGGAAAATAGTGGTGATTTGATACGAATCTATATAAATCTTGAATTCCAGGCCAGCCTAAGAATGTCAAACTCTTAGTCTGCTCACTTGAACGTTGACGAGGAGTCAGGCCATCACGGCAAAAATAACAATATGGTATCCAGTAATGATGTGCTTCTTGCCGATCCCAATGGAATCCCAACCACCGACCCGGTCGAAGCTAACTCGCAGGTGGCCATCAACATCATTTACCAACTAACCTCGAAAACAATGTTCGTGTCGGACCCCGGCCAACGGGCCGAGAAGCATCCGAGAATCAAGGTGATGGGGTGAGCCTACGATTGATTTTCGAAATGTTGCAGGCTCAACAAGCGGCTATAACACAACTGCAAAACTAAAGCCATGTCCCTAACGGGGTCAAGCCCGAATAATCCCGGGATAATAATCGCAGAAGCGAACAAGCTGTCGTGAGACCGGGTGAAGCCGAGCCTGGAGAAACTTTAGAGCTAATGAAGATGCTCGAAGCACTAACAAACAGGTGGAGTCAGTCGAGAAAAAGATTAAGGCCAACGACAAGAAAATGAAAACATACAACTTCAGGGTCAATCAGATTCCGGGGGCACCGATGATATTGAAGGGACCGGATTCCAAAAAACTTATCCAGAAGCCCTTCCCCCGAGCGCGGCACCAAAGCCGATCCCGAAGAGGTTTCGAATGCCCGAAATTCTCAAGTGTAATGGGACCACGAATCCAAATGAGCATGTAACCTCCTATACATGCGCAATCAAAGGGAACAACTTGGAAAATGACGAAATGGAGTCGGTGTTGCCGAAAAAGTTTGGGAAAACTCTGTCCAACGGGGCAATGATACGGTATCACAACTTGCCTCCCAATTCCATTGAAACGTTCGCTATGCTTGAAGATGCCTTCGTAAACACCCATGGCGAGGCCATTAAGTTCGAGACCAGAAAGTTAGACCTTTCCAAGGTCAAACAAAGAGATAATGAGATGCTCATGGAGTTCATGTCAAGATTCCAGATGGAACGGATGGATTTTCCACCGGTTGCGGATGATTTGGCTGTTCAGGCATTCACTTAGGGGCTCAAACCCCAAAGTTTCGTGGCCTCTCAACAACTAAAATAAAGTTTGGTGGAGTACCCAGTGGTTACTTGGGCCGACGTCCACAACAGGTACCAATCGAAGATTAGGGTCGAAGGCGATCAACTCGGGGCTCCTTTTGGATCTGTTTACCTCACCAAAACCGATGATAGATCTAAGAGAGTCATTGATTAGGAGCCAAGGCCGGTCCGAGATCAATATCAACCATACAGTGCGGATCGTAGGGGAAATGGATCCGGGCATCACCTAACTAGGAACGAGAAGAGAAATGATTGAGGGCCAAGCGACCGGGCCTGATGAGCAAGAGCGGCTTTGACAGGTCGCTCGGGTAGTAGAGAAGCACCAAGATTATCGAAATATAATTTCAAAGTGGACACTGCATGTGAGCACGTGATTTTTGCCCTATCCGAAATACTCCTATAAAAATCAATAAATAGTTTTAATTAATTATTAGCCATTTTAGGAATTTTATTAGGTTCTTAATTACTTAATTGTTAATTAATTAATTCATGAAAAATACCTAAAAATATTATGCTTTGTGTTTAGGATTTAGTTTTACATTTTTAGGATTGAGTTAATAATTGTTGATTTCATAAAATTAATGTTTAATTCCTAGAATCTAGCATTATTTTAATTTTTATAAATAGTAATTTAGTTTAACTTTACATTTTTGGTAGATTAGGATTTTAATTACTAAGTAATATAGTCATAAAAATTAAAAAAAAAAGAATTTAAAATTAAGAAAAATAAAAAAGGGGAAGAAGGCAAACGGATTGGGCCGTTGTTTAAATTTAAAACAGAGCCCAATCCGGAAAGTAACCAAGCAGCCCAATACCCATTGTTTCCCCACGATCTGAGTCGTTGATCTCAACAAGATCAACGGCCCAGAACTAACCCACCCCTCCTATTTAACTATTCTAAAAAACAGAACCCCCCCCCCCCC
>MCJB01049872.1:0-15209 GCA_002018475.1 Nicotiana obtusifolia
GCCCTTCCAACTTAGAGTTCAGCTCATGCTCCGTCAGCCCAGGGTTCTTCTATGCGGAGTGCATCTGCTAGACACTCCGGCGCGAGGGGTTCCCTTCAGTCCTCTTCTCCAGCACCAGGGAGCTGTTATGAGTGTGGCGAGATGGGCCACATGTGGAGGCAGTGTCCTCATCGTGGTGCTAGTTCGTCTCAGCAGAGGGGTCAGCCCTCGACTTCTGCTCCAGTTACTTTACCACCCGCCCAGCCAGCTAAGGGTGGAGGTCAGACAGCCAGGGTCGCCCCAGAGGGGGAGGTCGATCAGGCGGTGGCCAGGCTCATTTCTATGCTATTCCAGGCAGGACAGATGTCATTGCTTCAGATGCTGTCATTACAGGTATTGTTTCAGTCTGCCACAAAGATGCCTCTGTATTATTTGATCCCGGTTCCACCTATTCTTATGTGTCCTCATATTTTGCTCATTATTTGGGTACACCTAGAGAGTTTCTTGCTTTACCTATTCATGTATCTACCCCGGTGGGCGATACTGTTGTTGTAGACCGTGTGTACCGTCATGTGTGGTGACTATTGGGGGTCTGAAGACACGAGTGGACTTATTGCTATTGAGCATGGTGGATTTTGATGTCATTTTGGGCATGGATTGGTTATCTCCGTGTCGTGCTATTCTAGACTGTCATGCTAAGACAATCACTTTGGCTATGCCGGGTGTACCGCAGATCGAGTGGCGTGGCGTGACAGATTATGTTCCTAGTAGAGTGATATCGTTCTTTAAGGCCCATCGTATGGTTGGGAAGGGTTGCCTTTCATATCTAGCGTTTGTGAGGGATGTTGGAGCTGAGACTCCTAGCATTGATTCTGTTCTAGTTGTGAGGGATTTTCCTGATGTATTTCCTGCAGACCTGCCGGACATGTCACTGGATAGGGATATTGATTTTGGTATTGACCTGGTGCCGGGCACTCAGCCTATTTCTATTCCGCTGTATCATATGGCACCAGCAGAGTTGAAAGAATTGAAGGAGAAGCTTCAGGAACTCCTAGATAAGGGGTTCATTCAGCCTAGTGTGTCACCTTGGAGTGTGCCGGTTCTGTTTGTGAAGAAGAAGGATGGCACAATGAGAATGTGCATCGGTTATAGGCAATTGAACAAGGTAACAACTAAAAATAAATATCCTTTTCCTCGCATTGATGATTTATTTGACCAGCTTCAGGGAGTGCGAGTGTTCTCCAAGATTGATCTCTGTTCGGCTTATCACCAGTTGAAGATCAGGGATTCAGATATTCTTAAGACTTCTTTCAGGACTAGATATGGTCACTATGAGTTTGTTGTTATGTCTTTCGGGCTAACCAATGCCCCAACAGCGTTCATGCATTTGATGAACAGTGTATTTCGGCCTTATCTAGATTCGTTTGTTATTGTATTCATTGATGATATTCTGGTGTACTCGCGTAGTCAGGAGGAGCACACGGAGCACGCGGAGCATTGTATTGCAGAGATTGAGGGAGGAGAAGCTTTATGCAAAATTCTCTAATTGTGAGTTTTTGCTCGGTTCAATGGCTTTCTTGGGGCACGTAGTGTCCAGCGAGGGTATTCAGGTTAATCCAAAGAAGATGGAGGCGGTTCAAAGTTGGCCTAGACCGTCCTTAGCCACAGAGATTCGTAGCTTTCTTGGGTTGGCAGTCTATTATCGCCGGTTTGTTCAGGGATTCTCATCCATTGCGTCGCCCTTGACCAAATTGACTCAGAAGGGTGCTCCATTTGTATGGTCGGACGAGTCTGAGGAGAGCTTGCAAAAGCTCAAGACAGCCTTGACCACAGCTCCAGTATTGGTTTTGCCATCAACTTCAGGTTCATATACCGTGTATTGTTATTCTCTCGAGAGTTGGGATTGGTTGTGTATTGATGCAGGAGGGTAGTTATTGCTTATGCTTCTCGTCAGTTAAAGCCCCATGAGAAGAACTACCCCGTTCATGATTTGGAGTTGGCTGCCATAGTTCATGCATTGAAGATTTGGAGGCATTACTTGTATGGCGTATCTTGTGAGGTGTTTACTGATCATCGCAGCCTTCAGCATTTGTTCAAGCAAAAGGATCTTAATTTGAGGCAGCAGAGATGGTTGGAGTTGCTCAAGGATTATGATTTCACTATATTGTACCATCCGGGAAAGGCCAATGTGGTGGCCAATGCTTTGAGCCGAAAGGCAGTGAGTATGGGGAGTTTGGCATATATTCCAGTTGGGGAGAGACCCCTTGCTGTTGATGTTCAGGCCTTGGCCAATCGGTTTGTGAGATTAGATATTTAGGAACCTAGTCGGGTGTTGGCTTGTGTGGTTTCTCGGTCTTCCTTATATGATCGCATCAGAGGGCGCCAATATGACGATCCGCATTTGCTTGTCCTTAGGGACAGAGTTCAGCATGATGATGCCAGAGATGTGACACACCGGCGATGATGGAGTGTTGAGGATGCAGGGCCGGATTTGTGTGCCCAATGTGGATGGGCTTTGGGAGTTGATTCTAGAGGAGGCCCATAGTTCGCGGTATTCCATTCATCCAGGTGCCGCGAAGATGTATCAGGACTTGAGACAGCACTATTGGTGGAGAAGAATGAAGAAAGATATTGTGGGATTTGTAGCTCGGTGTCTCAACTGTCAGCAGGTAAAATATGAGCATTAGAGACCGGGTGGCTTACTTCAGCAGATGGTTATTCCGGAGTGGAAGTGGGAGTAGATCACTATGGACTTTGTTGTTGGACTTCCAAGGACTTTGAAGAAGTTCGATCCTATTTGGGTGATTGTGGATCGGCTGACCAAGTCCGCGCACTTCATTCCTCTGTGTACTACCTATTCTTTAGAGCGGTTGGCAGGGATTTATATCCGGGAGATTGTTCGACTGCATGGTGTCCCAGTTTCTATCATTTCAGATAGAGGTTCTCAGTTTACTTCGCAGTTTTGGAGAGCCGTACAGAGAGAGTTAGGTACTCAGGTGGAGTTGAGCACAACTTTTCATCCTCAGACGGACGGGCAGTCCGAGCGTACTATTCAGATATTGGAGGACATGTTGCGTGCATGTGTTATTGATTTCGGAGGTTCATGGGATGAGTTTCTACCACTTGCAGAGTTTGCTTATAACAATAGCTACCAGTCGAGTATTCAGGTGGCTCCATATGAGGCTTTGTATGGGAGGCGGTGTAGATCTCTAGTTGGTTGGTTCGAGCCCGGCGAGGCTAGGCTATTAGGGACTGATTTGGTTCAGGATGCTCTAGAGAAGGTGAAAGTGATTCAGGAGAGGCTTCATACAGTGCAGTCGAGGCAAAAGAGTTATGCTGATAGGAAGGTTCGAGATGTGTCCTACATGGTTGGTGAGAAGGTCTTGCTGAAGGTTTCGCCCATGAAGGGTGTTATGAGATTCGGGAAGAAACGGAAATTGAGTCCTCGGTTCATTGGGTCGTTTGAGGTGCTTTAGAGGATTGGGGAGGTGGCTTATGAACTTGCTTTGCCACCCAGCTTGTCGAGTGTGCACCCGGTATTTCATGTTTCTATGTTCCGGAAGTATATTGGGGATCTGTCTCATGTTTTGGACTTTAGCACGGTTCAGTTGGATGATGATTTGACCTATGATGTGGAGCCAGTGGCTATTTCGGGTCGTTAGGTTCGGAAGTTGAGGTCAAAGGATATAGCTTCAGTGAAAGTGCAGTAGAGAGGTCGGCCCGTGGAGGAGGCTATCTGGGAGACCGAGCGGGAGATGCGGAGCAAATATCCTCACCTATTTGAGGCTTCAGGTATGTTTGTTGACTCGTTCGAGGATGAACGTTTGTTTAAGTTGGGGAGGATGTGACGACCCGGCCAGTCGTCTCATGAGTTACCGCTCCGTTTCCCCCATTTCTGCTTCATTATGCTTTGTTATCCGTGTTTTATGTGATCGAGTTGAGTAGTTTGCGTTCGGAGTGGATTTGGTAAGAAATGAGACACTTAGTCTCTTTTAAGAAGGTTTAAGTTGGAAAAGTCAACCAGATGTTGACTTATGAGTTAGAGCGCTCGGATGTGAGTTTCGATGGTTCGGTTAGCTTCGGGAGGTGATTTATGACTTAGGAGTGTGATCAAAATTGGTTTTGGAGGTCCGGTGTAGAATTAGGGTTGAATTGGTGGAGTTAGTATTTTGGCGATTTCCGGTTGTAGGCGAGATTTTGATCCGAGGGTCGAATGGAATTCCAAGAGTTGCTGTAGCTTTTTTATGTCATCTGGGATGTTTTTGTGCAAAATTTCATGTCATTCGGACGTGGTTTGGTTGGGTTTTTTATCAAAAGAGTAATTTAGAAGATTTTAAAATTCTTAGGCTTGAATCCGACGCGAATTTGGTGTTGTGATGTTGTTTTGAGTGTTCCGAAGGTTGGAACAAGTTTGAATGATGATATGGGATATGTTGGCATATTTGGTTGAGGTCCTAGTGGCCTCGGGTGAGTTTTGGGTGGTTAAACAGACTATTTCATCTTTGGAAAAATTGTAGATTCTCTTTTAGCTTCAGCTGTGCACCAGAAAATTTCTGGTGCGAGTAGTCCAATTTAGAAGCTCATATCTTGTAATCTATAAGGAATCAGAAAATTGCAAAACAGGAAAGTTGTAGCACTTGTATTCTAGTTTCCACAAAGTTAAACCATTCATGATTTGGATATTCTATGAGAAAGTTATGGTTGATTGAAGTTGTCTTGTGGAGCAATTTCGACAGAATTTTCCGATGCACTTTAGAAGCTCATATCTCAGAATATATAAAGATTTTATAGTGTACAACCTATCAAATGAAAGATCTTCGAGTCTAGTTTCTATATCTTCAAACCGTTGATCATTTGGATATTTCCACAAGGGGTTATGAGCGTTTTAACAGAAGGTGTACAACAAGGAAAAATGGTAAGAGGATGTACAACCTGCACAGCGCAAGGTACAACTCGATGAAGCCCGGGCAGAATGTTTTTAAGTCTTCTTGTCCGCGATTTTGGGTATATTTTCACCCATAGTTGCTCATTTTTGGAGGTTCTTGAAGGAAACTAACGAGGGATTCAAGGAGAATCGATTGGAGGTAAGAATTTCGGACCTAAAACTCGTTTATATTGTAAAATCTACCTAGAAAATCATTGAAGTCTTGCTAAAAATGGAAGAAATAGGGCTTGGGATTTTAAAATTCTATTTGGGTATTTGGAGGACCATTTGGGGTCGAATTTGAGAACTTTTGATATATATGTACTCGTTGGGAGATAAGGAACCCGTTGATGTGAAAATTTCTGAGCTTCGAGAAGTGGGCCCGGGGCTCGGGTTTTGAAAATTTTGGAATTTTTGGTATTTTTCGATTGTTTTCACTTGGGCTTTGTCCCCTCAGCATATCGTGACGTATTCGTTCTGATTTTGGATAGATTCCACGCGCGCGGAGGCCAATTCGAGGGGCAAAGGCATCGCGGGCTAGAGATTTAGCCGGTTCGAGGTGAGTAGTGATTGCAAATGATGTTCTAAGAGTTTGAAACCCCGGATTGTACATCGTAGTGCTATATTGAGGTGAGACACGCTCTCGATGATGAGCGTGGGGTCGTTTACTACTGGGGATTGTTACTTGGTCCGTCCCGATTGATGATTTTTACCGCGTATTTGACTGAAACTTATTTGTTATCATCATGATTTCGGCTGATTGCCATATTTGGGCTTCGTGCCAATCATTTGAACCCTTTGGGGATTTTTATCACTGTTTCCTTACTATTTTGACTTATTACTTGAACTCAGTCATGCTGATTTCCACTATCTTACAACTCTGCCACTTTTACTCAGTTTTGAGACTTAAATAATATTTTAATGATGTTTTTGGGTTGAAAACTACTATTTTACTATGCCCGAGGGGCTTGTGATGATTTTCTGACTGACTGCGGCCGAGGGCCGGATGTGAGGATATACTGAGTGATATAAGGCCAAGGGCCTGAGATACTTTATATACGCCACGAGGTGGCTTGACTGATATGAGGCCGAAGGCCTAGATTTGATGCCACGAGGTAGCTTGATATTGTGCTTCGGTGGTAAGGGGCCCCTCCCGGAGTCTATACACCCCCAGTGAGCGCGGGTACCCATTGTGATGTGAGATATAGCCCGAGGGGCTGATATCGTACTATGTGATAACCCGAGGGGCTAGTATTGTTCGATAGCCCGAGGGGCTGGCATTGTTCTAAGAGTTGAGCCCGAGGGGCTGGTACTGTTCTGCGATATTTCCCGAGGGGCGGATTTGTTGATACTGAACCCGAGGGGAGATCTTCTATTTTTTTTTTTTTGACTTCACATTGTTTCCCAGAAAAATTATATGTTTTACCTGTTGAAAGGAGATTTTACTTGATTTCTCACTGATTTACTATTTTCAAACGATGTTTTACTGCTTCATTATAGAATGCCTTGTGCTTTACGTGCTTTCTTACTTTCAGTCATTATTTATATTTATTAATCACTGGGTCGGAGTACTCATATTACTCCCTTCACTATGTATGCAGATTCAGGCGTTGTTGGTTCCGCTCCGAAGTGCTGACTCCTCACGTCCAGGCGGTGATTCAAAGACTATGAGGTAGTTGTTGGCGTTCGCAGCCCCGTATCTCTCTTATATTATTGTTTCTATGTTCTTCAAACAGTTGTGCCAGATATTGTATTTAGTAGACTTGTATCAGGATCCATAGTTGCTCATGACTTGTGACACCCCGGTTTGGACTGTGTCGGGATGGTTTCTATTATGGTTAGCTATATTTCTGCGAATTATTGCTATTAAATCATGCTTATATTGTTTTCATGTTAATTAACTGCTTAAAATGAGATTTTGGTTGAATTGGATGGCCTTGTCTTCACGAGAGGCTCCATCACGACCGGGTTTGGGGTTAGGGTCGTGACACTAATATGGTAGCGTGCGCCTTCTCACCCCTTTAAGAGCGTGAATTACCTATACAATGTTGCTACATAGGTCCCAAGAGACAGGTGTCAATATAAGTAAAAAAAAAAGGTCCTTATTTTTATTCTTCTTATCTTTCTCCTCCATCTTCTCCACTGGCTCTCACACATACCTGTTAACCGGGCGGGCTGGTCCGGGCTGGACACTGAAAAAATAGCCCGTCCGATTATTGTTCCGGATTGGTTAGTGGGCTAGGGTTCCGGGCTAGTAGTGGGCTAGGATTTTCCGAGTTTTCGTGGGTCCGTCCGGGTTTGGCCTTAACAGGTCCAGACGGGGCCGGGTTACTTTTTTGTTTTTAAAGTATATTTTATTTTTCTTATTCAATGTTATAGATACTTAAGTGTTCGCAAATTTTTAATACTTAGATTTTTTTTTTTTAAAAAGGCTTATAATTAAACTTTAAACTTTAAAGTTTAAAATTTTAAATTTGAAATTTGAATTTAAAATTTTAAAATTGAAATTTGTAAGTAAGTGGCTACAAAAAATTATTTAATAAGATCAATAGGCAATATGTAAGGATCAAATTCTGACGGCTTTTGTTTTATATTTTCATTGAATAATAAATAATACTTCAAATTAATTTGCAAGTTCTAGTTTGATTATTTTATTTTGAACTCGCAAATTAAAAGTTTATAACAATTATAAAAAATAAAGTGTACATCACATGCTTTGCATCACTTTATAAGTTCATCCATGTCAACATGAGGTTCTTGATTTCCGAAATTGCTTGAATCGGAACCATAAACCATTATATCTCCAATTTCTTAGTCCTGCGCTTCATCTGCCTCTTTCCACACCCTTGATTCGTCGTTCTGATCTTATCCAATCTCTGAAGCACACTAGAATTTCCAAAGCGTTGCTATCTAATGAATGACGGGTATCTCCTAGTTGCTGCGTCGCTTGGCTAAATGCGCTCTCTGATGCAACTGTTAAAATCGACACATTTAGCACGTCTTGAGCCTTGGCCGAAAGAACAAAGAATTGATTTGAGTTGCTCCTCCACCAACCGAGCGGTAGAAATTCCTTTGTGCGGGGTTCCAGTGACTTTTGCAAGTAGAATTGGAGTTCATCAATGTTCCTACTACTGGTTTGTTGATGCTCTCCTAGTGTAGACCAAATTAAATAATCGTCAACACCATCATTATCCTCCAAAGCATCGGATACAGATGTTGAAACTAAACTTGAAGGAATATTTGCATCTACAATAGCAGAAGCATCAACAAAGTTAGCATAATAATTATATAAAGTTTGTAAATGTTTGTGTCGATCAGAAATACAAGTTTCAGTATCAGGGGTTTTAGTTGGTCCAATATCCATATAAACATATAAAGTAGTGATTAATTGGTGACAAGTGGCCTTTTTGATAGAAGAGTTTAAAATAGCACCAATTAGGTAAATAGGGAGAATTGGGTAGAAATAATATTTTTTAAATTTATCTAACATAGATTCAACAACACAAGTATATCCTTCTTTCTTCTTCAAATTGTGGAGTAAAAGAGAATGTAACGAGCCGACTTGTCGTTTTAAGAATTTATGCCTCGTTCAGCGACTTAAGATTTCGAGCAGCTTCGTAATGTGTATTATGACTTATGTGTGTGGTCGAGTTTAGTTTTCGGATGATTCTGGATCAAATTGGAAGAAAAATTCTTATTTAAGAAGCTTAAAAGAAAAGATTTTATCGAGGAGTTGACTTTTGAGCAAAGACTCCGAAATGGAATTTTGATGGTCCTAATAGCTCCGTATTTTGATTTCGGAATTAGGAGTGTGTCTGGGTATTTATTTTAAATTTCATAGTTGAATTTGTCTTGAAATGGCGAAAATAAGAAATTGAAGGTTTGAAAGTTTGACCGGGGAGTTGAATTTTTGATATTGGGGTTGGAATCCAATTCTGGAAATTGAAATAGGTCTGTTATGTCATTTATGACTTGTGTGCAAAATTTGAGGTCAATCGGACTTCATTTGATAGGTTTCAGCATCGAAT
Source organism: Nicotiana obtusifolia (assembly GCA_002018475.1). Lineage (NCBI taxonomy): Eukaryota > Viridiplantae > Streptophyta > Magnoliopsida > Solanales > Solanaceae > Nicotiana > Nicotiana obtusifolia. The sequence goes on from MCJB01049872.1 coordinate 8,932, forward strand.
GTAGACGTTGGAATTTCTTAGTTTCATTAAGTTTGAATTGAGGTACGATTCGTCGTTTCGATGTTGTTATATGTGATTTGAGGCCTCGAGTAGGTCCGTATTATATTTTGGGGTGGTTTCGGACCATTTCTGGTCTATTTTTAGCTGCTGGTTTTTAGCCACAGAGGTATATATCGCGATCACGGACAAATGATTGTGATCGCAAAGAGCAATTTTGCTATTTGGACACTGTGAATTGCGATCGAGGAAGCCTTTCCGCGATCGCGTAGAGGAAAATTCTGCTGCACTGACCTGACTTTGGAAGCCTATATCTCGCAATCTATAAGGAATTTGGAGATGATCCAAAAATGAAAGTTGTAGCCCATTGTGTTTAGATTTCAGAAAATCAAACTTTTTGGCATTTAGAGTTTTTTACAAAACGTTTTGGTAGATACACTACAGGTTGTCTGAGAAGAGTTTGAAAATAGCGAAGAAGAAACTGCTGCTGCACAGGGCTGATTTTGGAAGCTTATATCTCAAAATCTATAAGGAATTGGAAGATGAGAAAAACATGAAAGTTGTAGCTCTTGATGTCTAGTTTTCAAAAGGTCAAATCATTTGTCATTTGGAATTTTGTACAAAAAGTTATGAACATTATACTAGAGGCTGTCTGGAAGAGTTGGGGAGTTTGTGCTTCTCGATTGCGATTGCTTTTCCGTCGCGAAGAGCAAATTTTGAGCCAGAAAATTTTTTGCTTCATGATCGTGAAGCAATTTCCGCGATCGCAAAGAATAAATGCCTGGATAGAAGCTATATTTTGGGGTTTCAGCCATTTTAACATATTTGGAGTTATGGAGCTCGGATTGAAGCGATTTTTTAGGCGATTTTTGGGAGATTTTCAAGGGAAACATCGGGGTAAGTGTTCTTAACTTAATATTGGTCAAATAACCCGAATCCATGGTTGTTTTTAACATTTAATTGGTAATTTAAGATGGAAAATTGTGAAAATCCTCTTGGTTTTATTTGAAGATTTGAGGGTCGAGTTGAGGTAGAAATATGGTAAATTTTGTATAGTTGTACTCGTGGTTGAATGGGCATTCATATTTTGTAACTTTTGTTGGGTTCCGAGACGTGGGTCCCATGGGAAAATTTTGAGTTAAATTTTGGATATTTGTTGGAAAATTAGTATTTTCATATGGAATTAATTCCAATAATTTGTATCGACTGAATAAAATTAATTGTGACTAGATAAGAGGCTTTTGGAGGCCAATTCGCGAGGCAAAGGCACAGCGGAGTAAAGAATTTCACGGTCTGACGTAAGTATCTTGCCTAACCTTGAGTGGGGGAAATTACCTCTTAGGCATTGAGTCTTATGTGGAAATTGTGTAACTGAAAACTATGTACGCGAGGTGACGAGTAAGTACTTAGTTTATATATGCAAATTATATCGATTTAAATTTGTAGACGCCCTTATGTATTAAATTGAAAATTGTTGGCACTTATTAAATCTTTTATTTGTCATCCCTCATTTATTGTTTGCTGAGGTTGTTTTTATATGATTGCCACTTTGTTTTTTATGTAAAATACCGTAGTTAGTTGGGTTTACATTTCTTGGAAATAATTTCATTATGGATTCCTTATCTGTAAATAATTATTAAATAAGTTTAAAATGAGGCATTAATATATATATATATATATATACATTTATTGTGTATATATATATNATATATATATATATATATATATATATATATATATATATATATATATATATATATATATATATATATATATATATATACCTTGTTCTATGCTGAGTTACTTATCTATCTCTGTTGTTGTTTTTGAGGTTTTATATACGTTGTATGGAGCCCTGAGCTATTTGCTTTGAAATTAATTGATTTTGTTGTATCTTTGGAGTTGGTTGTAGCAGGTGGGCAAATTGGGATATGAATTGTTGTATTGTGTTGTCGTTTAAACGCTCTCCTTGATGTCATTTATGTTTCCCATCTTGCTAGTTAATGATGTACATGTGCTTGGTAAGGAAGAGTGTAAAGCACGAAGGGTGATGTCGTGCCATTTGAGAGTGTAAAGCACTAAGGGTGATGCCGTGCCATTTGAGAGTGTAAAGCACGAAGGGTGATGCCATGCCATTTCAGTTATATTATCATGTAAGGAAAAGTATAAAGCACGAAGGGTGATGTCGTGCCATTCTTAATATGCATGAAGGATAATGTCGTGGCATTTCATTTATATTATCATGTGAAGATGAGAGTAAAAGAAGGAAGGGTGATGTCGTGCCATTATTTTTCTATTATCATATGTTTATGGCATGAAGGGTGTTTCCATGCCAGCGAAGACAAGAGACATACATTATATTATGATATCTTTATCATTGTGTATGCATTCATGCCTTTATCTTGAGTTGTTATTGTGCACCTATGTTTTCTATGTGACTTGTAGTCGTTGTTGCTTCCTGTGTGCCTCCCACTTTATTTGTTTAATTGTTATTGGCATTTATCCCACGCAAGTATTACCGTGCCATTCGATGTGATATGTTGAATATATTTCTCATACTAGGAAAGTTAAATGAGGTGTCACATGGTGACTTTTACTTAAAAGAATTATATTTGAAAGATATTTCTTTGAAAGAATTATATTCGTAAGGTATTTATTTGAAAGAAGTATATTCCAGATATATTTAATTGTACAGATTACATTTTAAAGATTTTTACTTGAAAAACTTATAGATAAAAGATGTATATTTTGAAGGACTTGATTAATTGACTATATTTGTGTTTATTATTCGTTTGAGCAATATTTATGGTGTTCTTGTTGCCTTGTTGTTTATGTCACAAGTTGATTATTGTTGCCATCACTGTTATTTGTTTTTAATTATTTTTGTATGCTATATTGCACAGGTTATTTGACTAGTGACTGTCTTGACTGTACCTCCTCACTACTCAACCGAGGTTAGTCTTAATACTTACTGTGCACCGATCGCGGGGGGTACTCATACTACACTTTTGCACATTTTTTTGCAGAGCCAGGTATTGGATATATCGGTTTCGGACAGAGGTTAGAGTGTGATCGCAATGATTTAAGGTAGAGCTGTTTGGCCGTCGCAGTCCCTTGGAGTCTTTCCCATTTTATTGTATTGTCAACTCTTATTCGAACAGTATTGTATATTCGATCCTTGAGATAATTTTATGTATTCAGTTAGAGTTCGTGACTTAGTATTACCAGTCTTGGGAGGTTATTATAATTATTTCTGCCGCGGGTTTCGATTATTAATTTCAAAAAAATGGCTTGAATTGAAATTAAAATCGACTTACCTAATCTTAGAGACTAAGTACCATCATGATGCCTATTGTAACGACCCAGCTAGTCATCTCGTGAGTTACCGCTCCGTTTTCCCCATTTCTGCTTTATTATGCTTCGTTACCCGTGTTTTATGTAATCACGTTGAATGGTTTGCGTTCGGAGTAGATTGGGTAAGAAATGAGACACTTAATCTCTTTTAAGAAGGTTTAAATTGGAAAAGTCAACCGAATGTTGACTTATGAGTTAGAGGGTTCGAATGTGAGTTCCGATGGTTCGGTTAGCTTCGGGAGGTGATTTATGACTTAGGAGTGTGATCGGAATTGGTTTCGGAGATCCCGTGTAGAATTAGGCTTGAATTGGCGAAGTTATAATTTTGGCGATTTCCGGTTGATAGGCGAGATTTTGATCCGGGGGTCGGAATGGAATTCCAAAAGTTGTTGTAGCCTCGATATGTAATTTATGACTTGTGTGCAAAATTTCAGGTCATTCAGACGTGGTTTGGTTGGGTTTAGATCAAAAGAGCGATTTTGAAGATTTTGAAATCCTTAGGCTAGAATCCAACGCGAATTTGGTGTTGAGAGGTTGTTGGGGCGTTCAGACGGTTGGAACAAGTTTGAAAAATGTTATGGGATATGTTGGCATTTTTGGTTGAGTTTCCGGAGGCCTCGGGTGAGTTTTGGGTGGTCAAACGGACTAATTCACCCTTAGAAAAGAAGTGGCAGAAGAACCAGATGCGAAAATGCGGACCGCATACCTCACAATGGGATAGCAAACTCAAACAGATTTCTGGGCAAGATTCGTGTCAAGAATGCAACCAAAAATGCGAACCGCAAACATGAAATGCGGACCGCATTCTTGACACAGAGACCGCAGACTGAGATAGAAATTTAATGTCGAAAATGCAGTCAAGAATGCGATCGCATAATTGAAATGCGAACCGCAAACCCTGCTTAACATCGAATTTGCGATGAAGGCTAGGGTTCAATCTGCGATGTTGCGTCCAAAATGCGGACCGCATATCTGTTATGCGACAGATATGTGATCGCATATAGGGCCTGACAAGGGCATTTTTGTCTCGATTTCTGGCTCTTTATAAGTAGAAAATCAGTGCCCATTTGCCATGCAAGACTCATTTTTGATGCCCACAAAGAGAAACACCTCCAAACACCATAAAATCACAACAAATCAACCTTAAAACTACATCCAAGGGACATTTCTTGGACAAATTCTCAAGAGGAAGAGTGTTGACCGTCTTGAACATTGTTGGAGCTGTAGAGCTCGGGTCGAAGCAAGTATTGGGGATAATTGTTGGGAGTTTCCCAAGGGAAAACCTCGGGGTAAGTGTTCTAGACTTAAACTTGGGAAAATTACCCAAACCTACTGTTATTCTAGCTTATGATTGTGAGTAAGTTGGGGAAATTGCGGAAAAACCCTAAGCTTAGATTTTAAGATTTGGAGGCCGAACCGATGTAGGAACTCAATAATCTTAGTATGGTTGAACTCGTGGGGAGATCAGGAACCCGTTGATGTAAAAGTTACTGAACTTCGAAAAGTGGGCCCGGGGCTCTGGTTTTGCTAATTTCGGGATTTCTTAGTATTTTTTACTGTTTTCGCTTGGGCTTTGTTCCCTCAACATATTGTGACATAATTATTCTGAATTTGGATAGATTCGACGCACGTGAAGGCCAATTCAAAGGGAAAAGCGTCGCGGGCTAAGGATTTAGCCGGTTTGAGGTGAGTAATGATCTTAAATGATGTTCTGAGGGTTTGAAACCCCAAACTGCACATCGTAGTGCTATATTGTGGTGAGGCACACGCTCGATGATGAGTGTGGGGTCATTTACTACAGGGATTGTGACTTGGTCCGTCCCGATTGATAATTTTTACTATATATTTTATTAAAATTTATTCGATATCATCATGAATTGGGCTGATTGCCATATTTGGGCTTCGTGCCGGTTATGTGAACCCTTCAGGGGTATTTATCATTGTTTCCTCACTGTGTTGATGTATTACTTGAACTCAGTCGTGTTGATTTACACTGTTTTACAACTCATCCACTTTTACTCAGTTTTTGAGGTTTACATAATGTTTTAAATGATGTTTTGGGCTGAGGACTACTGTTTTACTATGCCGAGGGGCAGGAGATGATTTTTCTGACTGAGTGCGGCCGAGGGCCATTTGTGAGGTTTTAAATCACATTTAAACGATGTAAATGGGATCGGGTGGCACGCCGCCACGGAATTTGATATGAATGGATCGGGTGGAACGCCACCACGAGATATTGCGCTTGGGCCGTAAGGGCCCCTCCTGGAGTCTGTACACCCCCAGTGAGCGCCGGTACCCATGGGAACGGGTGGCACGCCGCCACGAGATATGATGTGAAATGTAGCCCGAGGGGGTTGGTATTGTTGTTTTCCTTTGCTTCATGTTATTTTTACTTGAGATGTTTACATGTTTACTGTTTCGTCGTGGACTGCTTTATGCCTTGTGTGTTTTTCTTACTTTCAGTCATTATTTATAATTATTACTCACTGAGTTGGAAGTACTCACATTACTCCCTGCACCATGTGTGCAGATTCAGGCGCTACCGGTTCCGCTCCGAGGTATTGACTATTACTACTGTCAGGGCGGTGATTCAGAGATTACGAGATAGCTGTTGGCATCCGCAGCCCCGTATCTCTTTTACCTTGTTGTTTCCACTATTTTCAAACAATTGTGCCAAAGATATTGTAATAGTAATATTATTAATAGGATTTTCATTAGCTGCTCATGACTTTGTGACACCCCGATTTGAGGGCTGTAGCTGGGTTGGTTCGCTATTTTTCCGCTAATTCCTGTTATCAAACTATACTTATATTATTTTCGTGTTGCTAACTGTTCAAAACGAGGTCTAGTTTGGATTGGCTGGCCTTGTCTTCATGAGAGGCGCCATCACGACCGGATTGGGATTTTGGGTCGTGACAGCTTGGTAT
>MCJB01049872.1:19481-39330 GCA_002018475.1 Nicotiana obtusifolia
AAAGGCAGTGAGCATGGGGAGCTTGGCATACATTCCAGTTGGAGAGAGACCTCTCGCAGTCGATGTCCAGACCTTGGCCAATAGGTTTGTGAGATTAGACGTCTCAAAATCCAATCGGGTATTGGCTTGCGTGGTTTCTCGGTCTTCGTTATACGATCACATCAGGGAGTGTCAGTATGACGATCCCCATTTGCTTGTCCTGAAGGACAGAGTCTAGCATAATGATGCTAAAGATGTGACCATCGGCGACGATGGAGTGTTGAGGATGCAGGGCCGGATTTGTGTACCCAATGTGGATGGGCTCCGAGAATTGATTCTGGAGGAGGCCCATAGCTCACGGTATTCTATTCATCCGGGTGCCGCAAAGATGTACCAGGATTTGAAGCAACATTATTGGTGGAGAAGGATGAAGAAGGATATTGTGGGATTCGTAGCTCGGTGTCTCAACTGTCAGTAAGTAAAATATGAACATCAGAGGCCGGGTGGTTTGCTTCAGCAGATAGCTATTCCTGAGTGGAAATGGGAACGGATCAGTATGGACTTTGTTGTTGGACTCCCACGGACTTTGAAGAAGTTCGATGCTATTTAGGTGATTGTAGATCGGCTGACCAAGTCCGCGCACTTCATTCCTGTGTGTACTACCTATTCTTCATAACGGCTGGCAAGGATTAATATACGAGAGATTGTCCGGCTGCATGGTGTTCTAGTTTCTATCATTTCGGATAGAGGCACTCAGTTCATTTCGCAGTTCTGGAAAGCCGTGCAGAGGGAGTTGGGTACTCAGGTGGAATTGAGCACAGCATTTCATCCTCAGACGGATGGGCAGTCAGAATGTACCATTCGAATACTGGAGGACATGTTGCGTGCATGTGTTGTTGATTTCGAAGGTTCATGGGATGAATTTCTACCACTTGCAGAGTTCGCTTATAACAACAGCTACCAGTCAAGTATTCAGATGGCTCCGTATGAGGCTCTGTATGGGAGGCAGTGTAGATCTCCGGTTAGTTGGTTCAAGCCCGGCAAAGCTAGGCTATTAGGGACTGACTTAGTTCAGGATGCTTTAGAGAAGGTGAAAACAATCCAGGAGAGGCTCCGTACAGCACAGTCGAGGCAAAAGAGTTATGCCGATAGGAAGGTTCGAGAGGCTCCGTACAGCACAGTTCTTGAACATTGTTGGAGCTGTAGAGCTCGGGCCGAAGGAATTATTGGGGACAATTCTTGGGAGATCCCCAAGGGAAAACCTCGGGGTAAGTGTTCTAAACTTAAACTTGGGTAAATTACCCAAACCTACTGCTATTCTAGCTTATGATTGTGATTAAGTTGGGGAAATTATGGAAAAACCCTAAGCTTAGATTTTAAGATTTGGAGGCCGAACCGATGTAGGAACTCAATAATCTTAGTATGATTGAACTCGTGGGGAGATCAGGAACCGGTTGATGTAAAACTTACTGAACTTCGAAAAGTGGGCCTGGGGCTCTGGTTTTGCTAATTTCGGGATTTCTTAGTATTTTTGACTGTTTTCGCTTGGGCTTTGTTCCGTCAACATATTGTGACATAATTATTCTGAATTTGGATAGATTCGACGCACGTAAAGGCCAATTCAAAGGGCAAAGGCGTCGCGGGCTAAGGATTTAGCCGGTTTGAGGTGAGTAATGATCTTAAATGATGTTCTGAGGGTTTGAAACCCCAAACTGCACATCGTAGTGCTATATTGTGGTGAGGCACACGCTCGATGATGAGTGTGGGGTCGTTTACTACAGGGATTGTGACTTGGTCCGTCCCGATTGGTAATTTTTACTATATATTTTATTAAAATTTATTCGATATCATCATGAATTGGGCTGATTGCCATATTTGGGCTTCGTGCCGGTTATGTGAACCCTTCAGGGGTATTTATCATTATTTCCTCACTGTGTTGATGTATTACTTGAACTCAGTCGTGTTGATTTACACTGTTTTACAACTCATCCACTTTTACTCAGTTTTTGAGGTTTACATAATGTTTTAAATGATGTTTTGGGCTGAGGACTACTGTTTTACTATGCCGAGGGGCAGGAGATGATTTTTCTGACTGAGTGCGGCCGAGGGCCATTTGTGAGGTTTTAAATCACATTTTAAATGATGTAAATGGGATCAGGTGGCACGCCGCCATGGAATTTGATATGAATGGATCGGGTGGCACGCCGCCACGAGATATTGCGCTTGGGCCGTAAGGGGCCCCTCCCGGAGTCTGTACACCCCCAGTGAGCGTGGGAACCCATGGGAACGGGTGGCACGCCGCCACGAGATATGATGTGAAATGTAGCCCGAGGGGGTTGGTATTGTTGTTTTCCTTTGCTTCATGTTATTTTTACTTGAGATGTTTACATGTTTACTGTTTCGTCGTGGACTGCTTTATGCCTTGTGTGTTTTTCTTACTTTCAGTCATTATTTATAATTATTACTCACTGAGTTGGAAGTACTCACATTACTCTCTGCACCATGTGTGCAGATTCAGGTGCTACCGGTTCCGCTCCGAGGTATTGACTATTACTACTGTCAGGGCGGTGATTCAGAGATTACGAGGTAGCTGTTGGCGTCCGCAGCCCCGTATCTCTTTTACCTTGTTGTTTCCACTATTTTCAAACAATTGTGCCAAAGATATTGTAATAGTAATATTATTAATAGGATTTTCATTAGTTGCTCATGACTTTGTGACACCCCGATTTGAGGGTTGTAGCTGGGTTGGTTCGTTATTTTTCCGCTAATTTCTGTTATCAAACTATACTTATATTATTTTTGTGTTGCTAACTGTTCAAAACGAGGTCTAGTTTGGATTGGCTGGCCTTGTCTTCATGAGAGGCGCCATCACGACCTGGTTGGGATTTTGGGTCGTGACACCTATGGTGGGATTTTGGGTCATAACAAGTTGGTAGCAGAGCTCTAGGTTCATACGTTCTATGAGTCACGAACAAGTTTAGTAGAGTCTTGCGGATCGGTAAGGAGACGTCTGTACTTATCTTCGAGAGGCTACAGAACACTTCAGAAATTTCCACTTCTTTCATTCCTGCCGGGCAAAAATTGTTGATTTTGGAATTTGAGTCTTTGTATCTCTATTCTCTCATATATGGTGAGGACACGTGCTACCGGGTCAGCTAAGCAGACACCAGTGCACACTGCTAGGGCCGCAAGAAGCCGGGGCCGAGGAATGGCACGTGCCGCAACTAGAGCTTTACCCCCGCACTTTAGGAGACTTTAGCATAGTTCCTGAACATGTTGGGTACATTTACTCAGCTACGATTGATATCCGTCGCACCAAATATTTCATAGATTGGAGGAGGAACTCAGACTCCTACCGCCCGTACTCCAGAGCAGCAGGTTCACATTGGTCAGGTTCCAGGTGTGGTGCCAGTACAACCTATTATTCTGGTTCATCTTGAGACCATGCCAGAGGCAGCAGAAGAAGAACAAAAGAGACTTGAAAGGTTTAAGAGGTATAATCCATCTACTATAGTGGCACAGCTGCCGAGGATGCCCAGGGATTTCTAGGAAAAGTGTCACCGTATTCTCCGCACCATGGGAATTGTGGAAGTGAATGGAGTTTCCTTTACTACATTTTAGCTGTCAGGAGCAGCGTACCAGAGGCGGCAAGTTTATGCATGAGGTAGACTAGACGGTGCGATACCACCAACTTGGGCTCAATTATTGGAGATATTTTTAAAAGAGTTTGTTCCTCAAACTCTTCGGGATGCGTGGCGCACAGAGTTTGAATAGTTGTGTCAGGGCACCATGACGGTGTCAGAATATGCCATCAAGTACAAAGAGTTAGCCCGTCATACTCTTACTTTGGTTCCTACAGCCAAAGAGCGAGTCCATAGATTCATTAAAGGACTCAGTTATGATCTTAGATTTTGTATGACTCGGGGGCTACAAGCTGATACTTCACTTCAGCAAGTGGTGGAAATTTCCAAGATGTTAGAATGTGTTTGAGTTGAGAAAAAAGGAAACTAAGGAGACCAAGAGGTCTCGAGGTTCTAGAGAATTCAGTGGATGCTACTCTGCAACTATAACTCATTATGGCGGAGACTCGAGCAGTCGGTCAACTTAGTCTGCACATCAGATTACTCGGGTTGCACAAGTAAGTTCTTTATACTGCACCGCCAGCACGAGATTCCTATAATGGTTATTCCAGTTATCCGGCATAGACTCAGTATGAGCAGTCGAACCCGTAGAAGGGTTTTTATGAGTTTGGTTATACTAAGCACATCATGAGAGATTATCCTAGACTTGGGAGGGGAGGATTTCATCAGAAAACTCAAGGGTCGTTTGGTAGGCCGTACTAAGTAAAATAATCCATGTACAAAAATTTAATCCGTCTAATACAATGTTTGGTTGCTCAATTCACTTTATGTATACCTAATACATGAATTACTTATACCTCATAGGAGGTCTTAGCTAATACCAAGGAAACCAAGGGATTACTAATCCCGCATTAACTATACCTGGATAAGACCCTAAAATTACTAAACCGCCCCTCAAACCCTTTTCCTAAATTTCTTTATATACAGAAAGAAGAATATTCAAGGGTATAATTGTAAAGAAGATTTTGTACAGTTTTAAACCAAACAAAAGCTTAGATAATACATTTCTAGCTAATTTTTAATACAATGAACCAAACACTTGATAAAAAATAATTCCAGCACTGCAATCCCTGCATTACTAATACCTGCATTACTAATCCCTGCATTACTTGTGTTCATACCAAACGACCCCTCAGGCTACAGGCTTTATTCCAGTTAATACTCCATGTGCACAGCCAGTTAGGGGTGGAGGACAGGCAGGTAGAGGGTGCCCAAGAGGGGGAGGCCCGACATGTTGATGTATTTGTTATGACTTGGCTGAGGCCAATACACCATATGGTGTCGTTACAGGTATGATTTAATTTATAATAAAAGGAACACTATTCTTATGTTGGTTCAATTCTGATTATCGAGGTAAGACCTCCTATTGTGCTCCATATAGGGCGAGTTTGTGATTTGTACACAACTCACGTGTTTATCCTTGTTGGGAGATTTGATGGTGTTAGCCGGTGTCTATCATTTTGTTTTGTACACTATTGAGGGCTATGAGTCCAAAAGTAACTTTTCGTTACTCACTACAGTGGGTTTTGGTGTAATTTAGGGATAATTGATTATAATTTTATGAATTATGTTCCCTACCGGTATGGGGGTTCATTATGTGTTGTGAAATTGTTTATCGAAAATTTATTTTTCTTAAAAATGGAAGGATTTCGAGTGGCCCGATGTGCATATTACTTGTGACTCAGAGCTAAGGACATGATCCTCATATTTTAATATGATGTGAAATATTTAAACCAGGCTACAAGTCGCGATGGAAGTTATATAAGGACGAGATCCTTATGATGGAAGTTCATATGTTTTAAATTCTTCCTTGTGAAAATTTTTGCATTATAGTACAGATGGGGAGTTATTCCTGTTAGGCTTATTTGATAATTCTTGTATGTCTTTTTCTGTGCATATTTAGCCATATTCGTGCTGTAATTATTGAGTTTTAGCCTACAAGGAGAGTGCCCAGGCGACGTTAAATGTGACTCGTTAATTCAGGTAAGTAATTATGAGGTCTTCATGTCTCGTGTCTTACATATGGTTGGTTTTGATGTTCGTGAGGTTCAAGATTGATTTCATAGAGTGGTTCTCAATTTGGAAGCCTTAAGTTGGAAGAATTGACCAAGTTGTATTTTTTTAGTGGACGACCTCAGAATCGGGATTTGATGGTTTCAATAGGTTTGTATGGTGATCTTAGACTTGGCATATATTCAGATCTCAATTTGGATGTTCCTAGAAGGTATTGGCTCTATTTGTAAAAAGTTGGAATTTTAATAATTTGAGAGTTCATAGGTTTGACTGGGAGTTTACTTCGGTGTTATCGGAATCCTATTGTGGTTTTGAAACCATGGATAGGTTCATAAAGTTGAATCGAACTTATGTGCAAAGTTTGAAACTTAAATACCATATCATGCATCTTCCAAAACTTCTCCTACTCTCTCTCATTTTCACTAAGTCTTCTTTGCAACTCTCCTTTTTCTCTTCGTGCTTCTGCTTTACCTAATAATGGTTCACAATCTTCAAATCCTTCTTCATCTCCAATCCTCGGCATGCTATTATAGTAGATGAACTTTCTTCTACTACGTCTCCGCTTAGAAGTAGGAACAGATGAGGAAGGCTTTGTAGCCTAGGTTCTATATTAAGTCGGAGCACTACCTCTTCTAAGAAAAATTCTTCGAAACCTTCTTCTTCTTCCAAAGTTAAATCCACATCCACACCTAGATCTTCTTCCAAATCTAGGGATCAAAACAAACCACTGCCTGAACCTTTAGTTTCAAAGATTGTTCCCCAATAATTATCTTTTATTTTCGATTGTGAAGCATGGAGTAAAGAAGTTTCCTCCATAACAACACTTAACCCTGCTGATCGTTATCTTTCCCTTATCAAATGTGGTCTTCTACGTAAAAAATGCCATTGGAAACCTGATTTTTCAATCATAGCCCCTTGATGATTGAATAACCACCAACCGTGAAGATTATTTATTCATCTACACTTATCCTTTTACCTTAGGATTCAAACCTCCAATTAACCCAGTGATTATAAAGTTCTGTCGCTATTTCAACGTTTGCCTTGGGCAAATAAGCTCGATAATATGGAAGGCAGTAGCTTGCTTCTTGTCGGGTTTAGTTTCCACCCCCCTTTAATTTCCGACATCTCCTCCATCTGTATTCCCTAAAGATTTTTTGTGAGGGTGTTTCCACACTCACATCGAGAAGCAAACGCGTTTTGATTAGTCCTGAAAATGACGGTGACTGAGGTTGTATGCTAGGTTCGTGGGAGAAGAGAATATGACTTTTCCGGAAAAGTGGAATTTTGCAAGTAAGTGTTTCCCATTATTTTTACATTCTGTTATTTTTACTTTCTTAGAATAGTAACCTTCTTTCTTGTGTTTTTTTGTTTTTTTTTTCCCAGCATTCATGGAAGTATTCAGTAAGCTTTTTGAATTTCGTGATTGGGTAGAAAAGATGTTGTCTACTACTCCTATGGAGCAAAGATCTTGGAAATTTCTATCCCAAAAGTTTGGGTGGAAAGTTAAAACCCACGGTATGCTACTTTACTTTACCATGAATTTTTTTTTAATATGCTTATCTTGATATCCTTTTTGATTTTCAGGATTTGAAATCCGCGAAGTTTGTCCTATTCCCGCTCCTACAATTAGACTTGATGTCAACACTTGCTCAGGAGCGGATTTTGAATGTGTCCTCTTCGAAGAGGACGAGTAAAGAATCCCTCGCCTTTGATGAAGAAGAAGAAGATGATGAAGGTGCCTTAGTGAAGACGCCTCGAGTCAGGAGGTGAGTCATTTTGGATGATGAATCCAACGTTCCTCAAAATCAGCCTTCAGACTTCGTGTCTTTTCACTTAGTTGATGAGCCCGAGGATGCCCCTCCGGAAATTTTGAGAGATGAAGATGATGAGCTTGCTTCGAATCCCCCTTTGAGCCTTGCTGAAAGGCTCTTTGCAAGGATTTGAGGGTGAGGAGGAAGAATTTGGCTTCTTTTCAGAAGAGAACCTCTTGCTACTCTTCCTATGAGTCTTGTTGCTCCCGCTACTATCCCTCGAGATGAACCTGGTCATTCCACTAGGAGCGGTATGAAACAAGTTATGATCAAAGTTCCCCGGGACAAGAACTTGCTGAAGAAATCTAACCGAGCTACAGTTTGGTTGAAGCTTTTAGTCGCTCGAGAGGAAAAAATTTGACTCCCACTCCTCTATTACTCTGAAGAATGATGTGATTCATTCTGCTCTCAAGGTATGTCTTTCCTTTTCTTACTTCTTACATTTCTTCTTTCTTTAAGTTGATAACACCTTTCCCTTGCCTTTTCACAGATCAACTTAACAAGCATGGAACTGATGAGGAGATTAACTTGGACTGAGCAACATGTTGCATAATTGAGCACGGAAGCTGACAACTGGAAAGAGCAATTTGAGAGCCTCCAGCTAGAAAAGGATGTCTTGACCGGTCAGAAAGAGGTTTGGAGCAGTAACTTAGGATCAATACTGCTGAGTTACCAATAATGAAAGCTTCTGCCAATCAGGTTGAGAAAGAAAAAGCAAGGATGGAGGCCACTTTTGCTGAGCAGCATTCTAGGTCAATGAGGAGATTTGAAGTTTGAAAGAACTTCTTAATTAAAAAGAAGTGCACGCGGGTGATCTAGTTCAAGCATTGGCTCAAGCTCAAGAAGATCTCCACACCTCCTCAAACAGAGTTAAGTCCCTTGAAGCTACATTGGACGTGAGTTGGGCCTTTCTGAATACCTATCTTGAGACTTTGGTTGAGGCTAGCCAAAAGGCTTTGATCTCAAAACCGATATTTCCAGGGCTAAGGATGCTATTAAATCTATTCAGCAACTTCAAAGTTTCTCTACACACGAGGATGAAAGCTCCAAGGGTGAATTAAGCAAAGATGGTTCAGAGGCTGATCCTGCTGATCCCAACCTTCATCTTCTAGTCCCCAAGTTGATCTTTCTGCTTCTTCTCAAGATACTCCCTAGTTTTCTTTTCCAAAAATTATATATTTATGTTTTCTGGATATATTGGACATTTTTGGTTTGTTCTTTGGAAACTTCTATCAACATCAATGTTAACTTTCAACTTGCTTTATATATGCTTTTGCTCTTTAATTATTTGATCATTTTTTGTATTATTTAAGTAAAATGAATGCTTTAATATGTCGTGACTAAATATACATGGTCTTACTTATAAAAGATGACCCTTTTATATAAAGGACACTAATGAAGATGGTGTCTCCTCTTCATATTAATGTAAAAATATAAACTATTAAGTAATTTGGAGAAGTTTTATTTGAACTTTTAAAACAAATATTCATGTGCATCATTTTCATAATTGCTTTCTTGTAGCAGGTATTCCGGTATGGGCATAGTTATCTTGGGACTGTTTTTGTATTCTTAACTTAATAGCTCTTGGTAGTTTTCTGTTGAATCTTAAATTCTTCACTTCCCATTCAATCTTTGAGCTTGAAAATTTGAAATTTTCTTCAAGGTTTTCTATGTTGAGATATGCTTTGAGCTATGCATCTTCCATATGTATAGTCCTCCGGTGTTTGAGCTTTGAAGTATGAAAATTTGAGCACTGGATCAACTTCCCTCCATGGTCCTTTTCCCGAAAAGGAAATACACACAGGACTCAGGATACTTTTTTAGATGATGACTGCTTAACCCTTTTCATCAGAATTATTGTAACCTTGACCGAGAATAATTAAGTATTCCACGTTTCTTTTGGGTCTAATGTCATCATCTGGTTCGGGCTAGCATTTTGCCTATCATCAAAAAAGGTTAGTAAAGAGTATATGAATAAATAAGTAATGAACTTCGAGATACCTGATCGTGAGTACTTGCTCAAAAGCAATATTTCTCCAAGTGTATCGCATCGTGAGTACTTGCTCAAAGTAGTATTTCTTCAAGTGTACTGCATTCCAATTAGAATGTAACACTTTCCTGTCCATGGTCTCTAACTCATATGCTCCTTTTCCAGCAATGCCTCGAACTCGATATGGTCCTTCCCAATTCGGATTTAATTTTTCTGCATTTACCGCCTGTGTTAACTGATACACCTTCTTAAGAACAAAGTCCCCAATCTTAAAATATCGAAGATTCGCTCTTCTGTTGTAATATCGTTCAATCCTTTACTTTTGCACTGCCATCCGTATTAAAGCTACTTCCCTCCGTTCTTCTGCCAAATACAAACTTGTACGATGTTCTTCCTCATTGGATAATTCATTTCTATGTTCAAACCCCAGGCTTGGTTCCCCTATTTCTACCGGAATTAGTGTCTCAATACCATAAACAAGTGAAATAGAGTTTTTTCCGTGCTTATTTTTACCGTTGTTCTGTAGGCCCATAGCACCCCAGGTAGCACCTGTCACCTGCCTTTTGATGCTTCCAAATGTTTCTTTATATTATTGACAATAATTTTATTTGTCGACTTCGTTTGTCCATTAGCTACGGGATGATATGGTGCTGAAGTAATTCATTTGATTTTCCATCCTTTGAAAAAGTTAGTGACCTTTGCTCCCACGAATCGTGGCCCATTATCACATACAAGTTTCCTTGGAACCCCGAATCTACATATTATATTCCTCCCGATGGGTCGATAACTTCCTTTTCTCATACCTGTTTGAAGGCACCTACCTCCACCCACTTAGAAAAATAATCAATTAAAATTAATAAAAATCATACCTTTCCTGGTGCATGCGGCAAATGACCTACGATATCCATTCCCCCACTTCAGAAAGGCCATGGTGCAATAACTAAATGAAGCAATTATGCCGGTTGATGCATGTTATTTGCATATCGTTATCATTTACCACACCTTTTTACGAAGTTTTCCGCCTCATCTTACATTTTCGGACAATAATACGCTACTCTTATTAGTGTTTCACTAATAACCTTCCATCAGCATGATTTCTACAATGACGTTCATGTACCTCTTGCATCATGTATTCATTTTGTGAGGATCCAAGGCAAGGAGCCAAGGGTCCACTAAACATCTTTCGATAAAAATTGCCTTCTATTAAATATTATCGACTTGCTTTCATTCGTAAAAGTTGGTATTATTTTTTATCCTCAGGTAATATTCCATACCGCAGATAATTTTTTCTCCTCTCTTAGAATTTGAATTACTTTCCACACTCGAAACTGACACAATAATTCCCGTACTTTTTAAAGTATTGTTGCATTCGTGTTTCTCTATCTACATAATTTCCTTGCATTTGATTTACCACAAGTTGCAAATCGCTTTTGATTTCAACTTGATCAATCCCCATCTCTTTTTCAATCACCGCTTTATATTCGGCTTCATTATTAGTTATAGGGTTACATTTTATTGCTTGTCTAATAATTTTCCTTGAAGGTGAAATTAAGACAATACTCAAACATGCTCCTTTTACATTTAAGGATCCATCGGTGTATAATATCCAAGTCCCCAGATTAGATCCAATAAATACCCGTACCTCATTTTTAGCTTAAGGAAGTAAGCTCGAACTAAAATCTACTACGATATCTGCTAATACCTGTGACTTTATGGAAGTTCGAGGCTGATAAACAATATCGTATTCACTAAGTTCTATTGACCATTTAGCTAATCTTCTTGATAATTTATGTTTATGTAAAATATTCCTTAATGAAAAAGTATTTACGATAGAAACTGGATGACATTGAATATAGGGTCATAACTTTCTTGGTGTCATTATTTATGCTAGTGCTAGTTTTTCTAAATGAGGATATCGTGTCTCCACATCAAACAAAGATTTACTAACATAGTAAATTGGAGATTGTGTACCTTTTTCTTCTCGCACCAATAGTGCGCTTACTGCTACTTCTAATACAGCTAAGTAGATAAGTAATCTCTATCCATCCCATGGCTTTGACAACAGAGGCAGTTTTGATAAATAAGCTTTTAAATATTTCAAAGCTTGTTGGTAGTCATCAGTCCATTCAAACTGATTTTGCTTTTTCAATAATGAGAAGAATTTAAAACACTTCTCTAAGGATCTAAATATGAATCTTCCAGAGCTGCTACTCTCCCAGTTAACCTTTGTATTTCTACATCACTCATGAGCACATCTGGTATCTCTTTGATTGCTTTAGTTTGAGTAGGATTTACTTCAATCCCCTTGTTAGAGATAAGGAAAACCAAAAATTTACCTGAGGCTACACCGAAAGCGCACTTCTCCAAGTTTAGCTTCATATTATACTTGCAAAGTATGTCAAATGTTTCATTCAAATGATTAAGCTAATTTTACTAGCATGTCATCGATGTAGACTTTCATGGTTTTCCCCAAATATTCTTGAAATATTTTGGTCACTAACCTCTAGTATGTAGCTCCAGCATTTTTCAATCCAAAAGGCATGACTTTGTAGCAATAAGTCCCCCCGTCTGTAATAAAAGAACTTTTTTCCTCGTCTAGAGGATCTGTTCTTATTTGATTATATCCAGAATAAGCATCTAAAAACCTTAAAAGTTCATGACAAGCACTAGAATCGATTAATTTATCTATATGCGGTAAAGAAAATGAATCTTTAGGGCATGCCTTATTTAGATCAGTATAATCTACACATACTCGCCATTTTTCATTTTTATTTGGCACTACAATAGTATTAGATAACCAATCAGAGTACTTTACCTCACAAATTGTAACCAATTGTTAGAAGTTTATTTACCTCCTCTTGAATTACCTGATTTTTGAATGCTCCCTACTTTCTTTTGCTTCATCGGAGGATGTAATGGATCGTTATTTAACTTGTGAGTCATTACATCCGATGGGATACCTGTCATATCTGAGTGCGACCAGCAAACCAATCAGTGTTAGTGCGTAAAAATTCAGTTAACTTACTTTTCAACTCCGGGCTTAGGTTTGTCCCAACATAGACTTTTCTGTCGGGCCAGTGAACGAATAACACAATAACTTCGAGTTCTTCTGTAGTTATTTTAATAGTTTCATTCTCCTCCAGGTCTTGGATCATGTCGGTCCTCACAACTATATATGCTTCATTCCTCGTACTTTCAGTTGAGGTAGAAAATAAATTCTCCTCAGCTAGACACCGTAATTGCCATTTTTCATCTCCATATTTGGATGTTCCGTTCGCCACAACAATTGTGTTGGTTTCTTGTGCCGCTTGTTGATCTCCCATGATCGGATGAATTTCCCATTGCGATGGGAATTTGATAACCTGATACAAAGTTGATGGTACTGCATCCATGTCATGAATCCACGACCTTCTTAAATTTATGTTGTAAGCCATGTCTGCATCCACCACTTGGAATTTGGTGTCTTTCACGGCACCGTCGACAAATGTAGATGGTGTAATTTCTCCCTTTGTTATGACCCTTGAATTGTCGAACCCAAACAAAGATCGAGCTTTGGGTTTCACACGATCAGTTGCTTGCATCTCATCAACCACTCTAAGTAATATGATATTCACACAGCTACTTGGTCAATCAAAACTCGCTTGACATTAGTATCATGAACAGGTAAAGATATTACCAGTGCATCATTATAAGGGATGGACAAGCCATTTTCATCCTCATAAAAATTTTATGTTGTCTCCTTCCAAGACTTTTCGAATTCGCTTTCCGTGGTTCACTAAAATTTTGGCTTTTATTTTTGCGGCCGTATATGTAACTCTATTAACCTCCTCACCCCCAGTTATTACATTCATCGTCCTTTTTGGTGATGGGGTTTCGGTGATTCTTCCATGTTTTTCATATAAGACTGCTTTTTTTTCTTACTAAACAGATCAGTGATAGCCCTTTTTCAGTAAATAATCAACCTCCCGCAGATAATGATGTAAGAAAAATGTGGAAACTCATAATTACTCAACCAACAAGTCAAGGAGTTTTCTCGCCCGGCGAGAACCAACCCCAAGCACTAAGCTGATCAACGACGTTCTCATAACATACCTTATACAAGTCTTATCGCACCTAATTCCAGTTCCAATGATCTCATATCATCCAGTACAAGCTATTCGACCGACAAACCACATCAAATGTCACCTAGTCGCATACGTCAACAAGCACAACACAATTATAACTGAAGATGGAAAGAGAACACATGAGGAACTATTTGACAAGTGCAATAGGTACAACTCTTCGTTGCTACCGTACTATAAATCCATCCCACAAGGAAGAACCAATACATACAAAATAACAGCATAGAATCTCACCCTAACATAACCCCACCGCGGCACGTAGCCAGGTATAAACATACTGATTCACAAGGTAACACGAGGTCCAATCATCAACTCGGGATCACAAGTAGGATAAACATCCATCAAATGAAAAATGTTTCACTAAATCAATCTCGTAGAACAAAAGTACTACACACAACGGAGTTCCTATGCCTGCAAAGTACCACAACCGCAAGTCGTGACCAACCCATCACAAACTCTTCGAAATGCATTAGGATCTTCTCGATGGTCATCCACTCTAACCTCAACTACCTCAGTATAGCCAACTTCACGGTCATAGCACGACAATCAAAAATAGCATGATAGGGAGATAGCAATCCATACCCAACATCACATCACAATCCACCTTATTAAGTAATAACCCTAGTCTCATGATGCCCAATAGTGACCAAACAAGAATGATAGACATGGTCCACCACAATAGAACCCCAACGGGTGTAGACACATAAACATGAATATCCAAAGAATTACGAGACACATCCAAACATGAAGAAAGATAGGATGACACATACAAATAAGTAGGACGCGGATCAAATAAGACTGATGCACCTCTATGACAGACCGAAACAATACATGTAATGACAACATTTGGCGCATCGGTCTAAGTCCTACCAGGAAAAGCATAACAACGGGCCTGGCCTCCCCCTCTAGGATACCCTCTACCTGCATGTCCCCTTAGCTAGATATGCAGGTGTGGTCGCAACTAGAGCGAAAACTATAGCCTGAGTACTTTGCTGAGGTACACCCGCTCAGAGTCTGGATAATCTCTCACCAAGTTCTTGATATCCCCAAACTCAAAGTAACCTCTCTACTGACGTGACTATGGGAACTTTGTGGAACAAGTGCTTTGGGATCCATGGATAACTGGAGCACCATGTGAAGCCTGAAGTGCAGACTGAACTGGATGACCAACAAAAGCTCTACCATGACGCGCCCTGCCCTCAAAATAGGGAACAATATATCCTCCATGTCCACGATACTTCTTAGACTCCTTATCCACCCTCTCTAACCGAGGATACGTTCCAACCTCCTAGCAATCTCCACAACCTGATAAAATGGAGTATCAGTCTTCAACTCCTCGCAATCCCAAAACTAAGACCATAATTGAGTCCCTTAATAAATCTACGGACACTGGATCTAATAGTGGAAACCAAAGCAGGTGCATGGCGAGATGACTAAGCAAACCTCAAAGCATACTCGGACACAGTTATAGTCCCCTGACGCAACTGCTCAAACTCAGTACGCAACACATCCCGGAGGGTATGTGGAATGAACTTCCTCAAGTAGAGATCAGTGAACTGAGACCAGGTGAGTAGTTATGCGCCAACTGGCCTACTCTCATCATAAGTCTGCAACCACCTATATGCCGGCCCCGTCAGTTGGAAATCGACCCGCCCAACTCCACTATGCATGTAGTGCGCAGAATACAGTGACACTGGTCTAATAAAACCTTTTCTGCTCCTCCTCGACGCCACTGGCCTGACCTCAGGATGAATTTCAATCACGGGATACACCAACATAAAGCTCGGAGCCTGATCAACATGAGTCCGCTGCTTTGGAGTATGGGTGGCGCGAGTCTGAGCTCCTTCCCCAGCCTGAGAAGTAGCTGGTGCAACTGAGATCAATACCTCCTGAGCCAAGGTACCAAACATGCTACAAAAAATGCGCCAAAGTCTCCTGAAATCCAGGGGCAGCAACAGGCGCCTCGGGTGCCTGCCCCCCAACCAGAGCTACTGGTGACTCCTCAGCTGCTGCTCTGGCAAGTGCTCTAGCTGTAGCATGTGCCCCTCCTTGGCCTCTGCCGCTACCCAGACAAAATTGGCCCTAGGGGCAGCATCATCACTAACTACAGCTCGTGTCCCTTACCAATTGAGAGGGAATAGAAAGACAAAGGATCAAACTCTGAAATCAATAAATACGCATGATAGGAATGAAAGATGTGGAATTTCCTATTAGTTCTGTAGCTTCTCGAAAATAAGTACAGACGTCTCCGTACTGATCCACAAGATTCTACTAAACTTGCTTATGACTCGTAGAACGTATGAACCTAGAACTCTGATACCAACTTGTCACGACCCAAAAATCCTACTGTAGGGGTCATGATGGAAGCTAGTTCCTAAGATTCGGTAAGTCTATCACATAACGAGCCCAATCAGATTATACAAGGAATACACAATAAGTTCTACAAGGAATACACCATTTTGAAAGACATAAATAGTGGAAAAGAAGTAGAATGGTGACTCCGAGTTCTGCGAGCGGAATAACAGGTATACCTTGAAGTCTCTAATTGTTCAGTACCACTCTCTAACGACCCGTGCAATCTGAGGTACCTGGATATGCATAATGAATGTGCAGAGGCGTAGTATGAGTACGCTACAGTCGGTAACCAGTAAGTATCAAGACTAACCTGTAATGACGAGGTTCAAGTCAAGACACTCACCAGTCAAATAACTAGTACAAAATATCAAAGAATGACAACAAGAAGAATAACCGAAGGCAACAACTGTAATCTCATCAGAACAAGTGATACTAATTTAATGCAAGTAAAGGCTTAGTTGCGATAACAAGTCATCAAATAGAATCGAACACATATCGCACCTTGTGCCCACATTATCAATCACCCTCCCACTGCAAAGACCTTGTGCCACAACATAAGTCACACCGCAAAAACCTCGTGCCACAATATAAGTCACATTTGCACAGCTAAATCTCGTGCCACAATATAAGTCACATTTGCACGGTAAAGACCTCATGCCACATAATAATCTGCTTCTATATCAATTGCGAAATAACACGTTCAAGAGAACTTTTCGAGAATAAATATAGTAATGCATGATAACAACTTTCTTTTTTCTTCAATCCATTATGCTACCAATAACTCGATAGAATATGAGATGACAACTCCATGTAGGTAAATCCAGCTTGGCAACCAAGTCATCAAGTAATACCAGTGGCACAGTTTAGCATGTTTGAAACAACGCAATAGAACATGTAAAAATGCATCACATATAAAGAAGTATTAAGCATAAACAAGAATGCCCCTTTGCACCACCACACAAACATCATCAACAAAATGCCCCCAAGCTATCACATATCATACCCATAATGCCACCCTTATCTCACTGCATGCGCAACTGTAAAGTAAATACCCCCTTGTCTCGCCACACGCGTATTGACAAATCATCCCACCTTGTCTCGATATATGTGCAATATCAATAATATCAATAGCACGACAGAAACCTCGTACCAACACCCTAACATTCCGCCCAACAAGTCCACATGTGCCGTAATCATAAAAACACAACATGCCAACTATTTTCACCGAGACATAAAATCACAATCTTTCAACACAGTGCACAAGGATAATTCAATAAGAAAATGCGAATGGGTGTTCAACATATAGGCATGAAAGCTAACTCAAATTAGCAATAATTTCACAAATGCCCAACTTGGCCAATTAGGAAATTAAAATCTTAAAACATGATCTCTAGCATGGAACATAACTCAAGTAAACAACCACAGTGAAAAGACGTAGTGCAAAGATCTATCAATCAAAACAAGGCAATAAGAGCAACCTCGGGTCAAATCCGGTCATAAATCACACATACAATCGGGTACACACTCGTAGCCTCGTGTGCACGTCGTTGACACATATCAAATAATCAATCAAGTCAAATCCTGGGGGTAATTCTCCTACACAATGTTAGGCAAGATACTTATCTCAAACAAGCTAAATCAATACTCCAAAAATCCCTTTTCGCATGAATCAACCTCCAGGCGGCTCGAATCTAGCCAACATAACATAATAATATCAATAGAAGCTATAGAAAACAACCTCAAACTATAAAGCTTCGATCTTGAACAAAAATCAAAACGTCAACTCAAAAAGCCAACCCATTGTCAAACTTAGAAAAATTCTAAGCTTTAAATTACCAACTTACGGGAAAACGAGACAAGTCATCCTAGGAACCTCCGAATTAAATTTTGGGCATACGCCTAAGTCCAAAATCACCATACGAACCTACTAGAGCCATCAAAATATCATTTCGAGATCGTTTTCACAAAATTCAAACATCGGTCAATATTTTTTTGCTAAGCCTCCAAACAAAGGACCAATTATTCAAAATCAATCCAAAAACTCACCGAAATGAAACCAACCATACACACAAGTCGTGATACATCATATGAAGCTAATCGAGACCTCAAATTACCAAAAAGAACACTAAAGCTCAGAACGACTGGTCGGGTCGTTACAGACCAAATCGTGCCTGTTTTGGTTTTGGCCTAAGATCTCGCCCCACAGATCCCATGTAAGGTTCCTACCTGTTTTTTCCAGATCTCCTTTTCAGTTCTGACCGTCTGGATTAGAAACTCTCCTCCACCTTTGATTGGGATACCGTATCTTCTTCTATTCGTAACTTTGTGTTATACCTGTTTAAAATATCATTCCAAGTAGTTGAAAAAAATTTATATAAACTCTCCTTTAATCTTCTCGTAGCTTCTGAACTTCTCTCATTCAGGTTGCTTGCAAATGCTAGTGCTGCCCAATTATCAGGTACACGAGGCAACATCATTCTTTCTCGCTGGAATCAATCCACAAATTCTTTGAGCAATTCCGTACTTCCTTGTTTTACCTTGAATTATTTTCTCTACTTTTTGAGCTCCCATTTTATGAATGAATCTACAAGCTCAGCAAAAGAGTCAATTAAAAATTCACGTAAGAAAGAGTACCATGTTAGTGCCCCTTTCGTAAGGGTTTCACCAAATCTTTTCACCAACATTGATTCAATTTCCTACTTGATTAAATTGTTTCCCTTGGCTCCTGTAGTAAATGCAGTAATGTGATCTCGTGGGTCGGTAGTCCTATCATACTTAAGAATATCGGCCTTTTGGAACTTCTTCGGTATTGGTAACGGATAGCAAATAATGAAAACAAAATAATGAGAGAATAAGGGAAAAGAAATCTTATTGGTAATCGCAGCTTCCTTCCAAAAGAAGAGAATAAGATCTTTAAGTAGCAAAGAAAATATAAACGATTGATAGTATTATTTCTGGAATTTCTTGATAAGAGTACAAGATATGGTAAGGAGATTTATATAAGGATACAATATATAACTACCTTGCCCTACTTAATTCTTGTCCGTTACTAATATTTATTATATTGATTATCCGTTACATGGGTAATTTTTAACAGTTATGGTAATAATAGCCAATCGTGCATTCCGATTTCTTTTCATATTCACGGCTATTAATGAACCTTCCTTCCTCGTGGTCCTTAATTATCCATCCCGCACCTATCTCCTTTCTTCCCGATGTTAGATACGGTATCTTTGTAAATGATCTCGTGGGTGTTTTACCCATGCTTTTTCTAATCTTCACTCCTTTTATCGTTTTGATCTTATGCCATCTGTCAGCATATTTTCACGTGATGAATCTACTTTTCGACCAATACATTAATATCTCTAGATTGTCCGTACGTAGTTAGTGGTGTCTACATTCACTCCGATAACTCAGAAGTTCTTCCCTTCCGGAGTTCCGAGAAGAGTTCCAAAGGCGATGTTGAGTTCTTATTTATATTTCAACATAGTCAATTATCCTCGTGCTAACGCAAGACAGAAGAAGAAGATAACTGAATGAAAAAAAATAAATTGCACTATCTTATCTGGTGTACAAAGATGAAAGCGGCGGAAGGATTATGCAGAATTAGAGAAATCTTAGTAATGGAATTCATATAGAGGTCATGAATTATTTGTTCTTGTAGGACACAATACCTCAAGTATCTGAAAAGTTAGAAAGTTGATTATGATTAGAAGTCCATGTAAATTCCTATACTATCCTGCATAAAATAATGTTTGAAGAAATATTTTATGGATAGTCGATTGGGGATATAGTAATTGTTCAATATTTAGCGTGACATACTCGTACTTTTATAATAAATATAGATATAGATAAATGTCACATCAAAATCCAACTAATCGTGATGACACCTAATCCGACCCGCTAGGTAAGTTAAATAACAGCCAACACAGTTCTAAT
>MCJB01049873.1:5986-37596 GCA_002018475.1 Nicotiana obtusifolia
AAAAAAAAAAAAAAAAAAGGAGAAGGAAAAAGTAAAAGATCATGGTCAAGAGATTAGGACTTTGGGTTAGAAGCACCCTGAATCCTGCTTTCGAAATTGTGAGGAAATAAGCAGCAGCAGTACCACCGAACTGTCTTTCCTGTCTAAAATATTTAGAGTATATCTGCATTTTTTGTATGAGAAGAGTTTAGGAAAAAGTTGATTTCAGGTGAACCTTCATATTAGGTAATATGAAGTTTAAGAAGCAAAGTGGTATAATTTGTAAATGTTTGCTCTGGCATTACAGATGTCATATTTTAATAAGATATCCTGAAACAGTCGATTTTAAGTGGAGGGAATACTCATTCGATATCACCTATACTAAAGTTGATCAACTTAAGACCTGTTTGGTATGGGACACAGTTATAGTGCGTGCCATGGTTGATATGAAATGACTTCTCCTGAAGAAAAAAGTATAAAACCACAACAGTTAGCTGGTATGATTTATTAATATGAGAGATAAGGAATGAAATGCGAGGAAATAAGCAGCAACAGTAACATCGAAATGTCTTTCCTATCTGAAATATTTAGAGTATATCTGCAATTTTGGTATGAGAAGAGTCTAGGAAAAAGTTGATTTCAGGTGAACCTTCAGATTAGATAATATGAAGTTTAAGAAGCAATGGGGTATAATTTGTAAATGTTTGCTCTGGCATTACAGATGTCATATTTTAATAAGATATCCCGAAACAATCGATTTTAAGTGGAGGGAATACTCATTCGATATCACCTATACTAGAGTTTATCAACTTAAGACCTGCTTGGTATGGGACAGAGTTATAGTGCGTGCCATGGTTGATATGAAACGACTTTCCCTGAAGAAAAAGTATAAAACCACAATAGTTAGCTGGTATGATTTATTAATATGACAGATAAGGAATGAAATACGAGCAAAAAGCAGCCTTTTCAGAAGATGCAAGCCTAAAATAGGTCTTATTTCTGGGAAGTGTG
Organism: Nicotiana obtusifolia; assembly: GCA_002018475.1. Taxonomy (NCBI): domain Eukaryota; kingdom Viridiplantae; phylum Streptophyta; class Magnoliopsida; order Solanales; family Solanaceae; genus Nicotiana; species Nicotiana obtusifolia. Next base: position 6,977 of record MCJB01049873.1, read on the forward strand.
GTTCACATGGCATATAGCATAGAACCTCAGCAAGACAGGTGAGCCGGAATGAATTCTCTTTTCCCATAAATGAGACGGAAAGACCAGAAATGAAATGTCAGCTTAAACTAAGATTGTGATTAAGGCTGAAAATGTAAAACCTTTTGGTTTCTTTTACACTGAGAAAATGGAATGTCATGTCAGTACGATAAACAAGTCATTTCATTCAATCCCCTTCTGGTTAAAAATCTTGAATAGCTGATTTTGCTCGTATAATTTGTCTATTGGCTAATGGTTAATGTATGACATTCTTTTAATATCTGTTAATGCCAAACCTCTCAATTGCTTCTGCTGTGGAGTTTATTTTTTTAGTAAGTTCAAGCGATATTTTTTGGCCGTGGATGAGTATGGTTTTAATGAAACCAGAGAGTGAGTCAATCGGAAGTTGGATTTGTGGAGCATCACTCTAAGAATGTAAATATTTTATGATAAGTAGAAGTAAAACATAATATATGCACTTTGATTATAGTCTCTTAACTCTCTATAAGTAAAGTAGACTAGAGTAAATGTGGATTGAGATTTTACATAGAACTATGGTGTCTAAATGCAATCAAATTAGGTGCTTGGGCTTAGTTTTGTAGGAGCATAACATGATTGATGCAGACATAGAATATCAAATTTAAAATAGGATGGGTGCAAATGGAGGAGTTACGGGAGTCATATGCGATAAGAAGATACCTAATAATATGAAAAACAGAGTTCTATAGATTGGTTGTGAGACTAGCAATATTATACGTAAGTGAATGTAAGACTTTTGGCGTAACATATCCACAAGATTGATGTCATATATGTGAATATAAGATGGATGTAAAGTCATATAAGATTGGACAAGACAAGAATTGTTCTCATTTAGCAGAGGTTGGAATAGCACACTTAGAGCATACATTGAGCGATCACTTGAGATGGTTTGATCCATGTCCTTTGTAAACCTCCATATGCATTGGTTCTAGGTGGGAACTCTATGATTATTGAAGGTGAGAAGGAGATGAAGTAGACCTTAAATCACATAGAGGTGAGAGAAGTTGCCTCAAAAGTTCTACCACCTCCCAAAATCTATACTGGTTTAGCTAAGAATAGCGCATAACAACAGGAAAGGACTTGTATAAGCAATTCCACCTGGTTGGGATTAAGGTTTAGTTTTTGTTACATTTATATTAATGTTGATGTTTGCGAGGAGTCCTTTTATTCTGGTAAAAGTCTTGTGTATATATTCGTGTAAGAACAAGTGAGGTTTAAAGGGCTAATTTGTCTTAAAGGCAACTTTTTTGGTATTTTTGAGGATTGATGCATAGTTGATTGATGTATGAGTAGATGAGTTTCAAAGAAGAATACCTTGATAACTGAATGTTTCAACTGTTAGATCCTCTAAGGATTCTGTTAGTTGCTGTTTCTTTTGATCTTTTACATCATGCTAGGTACGTCGTCCATACCATTTTGTATAATGGTGTTTGACTGAGCACGGAGTTTTAAGAATGAAAGGAAGACTTTTGAAACTTGTGCCTGAAACAATCCATAGAAATTTCTGTGGCTATAAATTATCACATTAAGGGTAAGATGAGAAGTTTAAAGTTTGATTGTTACTAAATATAGAAAGATGCCATTCCTTTTGGGACTGACTAAAAAAGATAGAGTATCACATAAATTAGGACAAAGAGTATTATTCAGTATTATCTGCTATTGGGTATTTTCCATGGAGCAATCACCTTTTTGCTTGAAAACTGGATGCATTTACATGGATTATAACCAACATACAGAAACTTGTTGTGGTGTCTGATTTATGTTATTGCTATTGTTTAAGTGGATGGAAGATATATGTCTTTACTGTGTCACATTATCTTTTAGGTGTTAGTTACTATATACTTTTGGGAGGTATATGGATGTAAAAAGGCTTCAATTGCATTATTGGCGCTGATGCAAGCTTGAAAACTGAAAGTTGAACCTCTAGATTCAAGCTGTTTGATCCAATAAGAAATTACGGAAATATAATTTGACAGATTGTCTTGGTTACATGCCATAATCCTATAATTGGGTTGGGTGAAATAAAAGTTGGGTTTCATGGGTATTTATTTTTATGTAAGCTCATGCAATTGCTTTTCAACCTTAGAACTAAAGAAAAGCATTACACATTTAATGTTGCAGTAACTTGCTTCTATTGTTTGATTTTCTGTATGAATCTACAGGTTCGTGTAAAAGCTGCTCTTAAGAAGCAATCGAAAACTCGGCTGATTGGTCCAAATTGTCCAGGTATTATCAAACCAGGAGAGTGCAAAATTGGTATTATGCCTGGATACATTCACAAACCTGGACGTATTGGAATTGTTTCTCGATCTGGTACATTGACATATGAAGCAGTAAGATTTATTCTCTCTCTAGGAATGTTTGCTGACAGTTTAAATTGCACATATTGTTCCAACTCTCTAGTCTAAACTGCAGGCTGAAAATTTTTGGATATTTGAAAGATCTCTTACAGAATTCATTTTCTTAAGTCTGCCTGTTTCTATTGCACTAAGAATATACCTACTAGTAGTTCTGTTTGTTACTATCCCTTTACATTGTGAAAATGGTCAGAAGACTGGTGCACTGACTGTTAGAAGGAACAAAAATAGAGAAATTTCCTACTTGTACTTCCATGTTTTACCATCCCTTTACGATTGTGAAAAAGCATAGAGAACAGGTGCACAGACTGTTGCAGGAAAAATAATAAATCTTTGAGCATTGGCTTTTGGTGTAGCAACGTGTTTTCTGCTAAAAAGGGTTAATGAAATATAGCAGGTTTTCTTGCGAAGTTCAGCGAACTTAACTAGTATCTTTTGCTCCTATTAGTATTTCTTTACTGTTTGTGAAGATATTTTGGTGGCCGGCTCAGCCTAGTTTGTTCTGGTATATTGAAGTCTGATTGGCAAGTGTGAAGAAAGCTAGGGTACACCTTGGAGGGAAAAAGTATGGAGATTTACATTCCTTTTCTTTGTTCCTTTTATGTATTAACTGTGGTAGGGAGGGGTTGTGCTGTAATGGTTGTTCTCTAGAACATCTAAAAATCTTGAAGTGATTTCATTATTGTCACTGTAACTTGTGGATGCAGTCAATTTTAGGTTGCTGAATTATGAACTATCGGGAACCCAAATAGTATGCTTTACATTGGATATCTTTCGTTCATATATTTTCATAATGAGAAGACATTATGGGAGCGTGTGACTGCTGTATTGGTTAAAAAGTTCCAGCGTTGTGATTTCTGAATTAAAGCCGGACAGGAGTTTTTTCTCTTTGATCGGAATTAAAGCAGAACATGCCTTGAAGGAAGAAGTCCAATTATCAGATTTATTTTACCTCTACAAGCTTTTATAGCTATCAATGATATCTTTTTTCTTTTGATAAGTACATAATTTCAAAAAAGAGCATTGAAGGGCGACTTGTGTACAATGTCTTTTTGATAATTAAATAAATTTATTAGTAGAACACCCAAAGAAGGTTGTTGATAGAATCAAATTATAACCAAAGGACCATCCTTATGTAATTTTCAAACTCAATGGACAAAACTAGACAACCTTTACTATTGGCTGCTTAAATTTTACATAACACCCTTTGACTAAATTTAACCACCCTTGTGGATCAAAGATACATTTATTTCCATATCCTTATATGCTCATAGATACTAATAGTTTCCACCACTTAATCCCTGTGCTATGTGGGTTTCCGTCCTACTCCTGTATATCCTACTTCAATGGGTTCAAACTGTGATCTAGCTTGTCCTTGTTATCTCCAAGTTTTACTCCAAAAAATTGAACATCTTTGTATTACTTCTTGGCATGAGGAATCGAAAATGTGGTATTGTTCAGATAATGAGTACACTTTCATCTTTCTGGAGCACCCTTCCCCTTAACCAATTTGACCCAGATGATTTGCATTCTCTACTTGGTTAACACTTAGGTGATTATATGCTAAGGAGGAAGCAATATGTGCGACAAAATGACTTAACCTTTTCTTTTTGATAAGCCAATTCAAGCGAATTGTTACACTTGTGCATACTGCTTCCTCATTTGTATTACCGAATCTTCCGCCGCCTTAGAAGCACACATCAATCCTCAACTAATCGTGCAAAAATTTACTGATTCTTCTGTTCATTAATTATCTCATTGTTGTTTCAGGATCAGAAAGTGCTAATTTCTTCTTCGCTTGCTTTATGAAGTCAAGATCAATTTTATTAGTATCAACTCAATGTGGATAATCATGAATGTTTTTGCCTTGTTCAAGTATACCCCTTGGAAGTTGGAAGGGTTCAATTTATGCACCGCAATAGTATTTTCCATCACAGATGAAATCTAAAAAGCCTTCTTTCTAAAGAATGGATGCAAATGGATAGAAGTTGAATTGACTTTACTGCTGCATCTGTGCATTTACCTGTTCAAGACTCAAGTGTTCAAGTGGTTGATTGAGTTAGGATGCAAAATAAAGCCAAATTTCTTCCTTAGAATTGTCTTAGTACTTTATTCCTGTGATAATTTATTGGCTACCCAGAGATAATTTTTATTATCCTATGTTGCCTAAAATTCAATAAATTTGAGTGTCTTAAAGCTTGATCTAACTAGAATTATCTCCAATGATTAACAATCTTTTTGTTGCATTTGATCTTTGTTGGGTATCTTTCTCTCAAAAAGCAAGATCCTGGACTATCTATCTGAATCTGAATGAAACTTAAATTCATTGTACAAATTATATTTACTTGTTATGAGTTGTGATTACTTGGTATGAGAAAATGGTTTTAGTTATTTCTCTCTGTTGCCATATTTAGGTTTTTCAGACAACTGCTGTTGGCCTTGGGCAGTCAACTTGTGTAGGGATTGGTGGTGACCCTTTTAATGGTACAAATTTTGTCGATTGCTTAGAGAAATTTATCGCTGATCCACAGACAGAAGGTAGACTTTCTTGAAGCATATTAACTCATCTTAATCAAGATTATTGCTTACATGACAGTTCTTTCGGTCATTTATGAAGGTGTGCTCTATGCGTTTCGTCTTTGGTGACTAATACCAATTCTCTTACCTGACACATGTGCTTGTGGGTTGTAACATACTGCCTGGTTGATTAGTCAAGGATCATGCAAACTGGTCTTGACACACCGTCATAGAAAAAAATTGATGTTTATTTTCTATAGTTAGCAGATCATATAATTACATTTTAAGATTGCTGGCTGAAAGCTTTATTTCTCGGATACGGTGGGGGTATCCAATATGGATGCGGATCTGGAGGTTGGATTCATTATCTCATCAATGTTAGGATTTAGGGGTATGGGTCAGAATATGGATACAGGTTATGGGATAATACCAATTAGTATATATAAGAATAATATATATGACAATTAGTTATTTCAGATTGTTGGAAAATAACTTATTTTTCAATTAACAATGTGATTTAAATCCATTATTATTAACTAAGTTAAATAACAAATGACTATTATGTATTATGAATCGATATAAATATAGTATTAGTATTTTTTAATCTTAGGATTCATGGGTACATAGAGAACTATGGGTACGGGTATTAAGATACTGTCAAAAAATGTATATGTACGAGTGTTAAGGTACAATCAAGAGATGTATATGTACGAGTGTTAAGATATAATCAAGAAATGTTTATTACGACATATATAGGTATATATTTCAACAATTAATTGAAGCTATTAAATTAATGCTGGTCTATTAAATTCTTTGTGGAGAATTAGTATTTAATACTCCCTGATATACTTGCAAAGGTTTGCACCTCTCAAGCACAAAGAAGAGAGCCGCTAAAGTTTTTCATAAAATTGGCGAAATCGTTGTTCAAATTCATATGAGAAAAATGTAAGATGAATAGAACCATTGTTCGTCAATCCCGTAAGATTTCATGACAGTGTTGAAAAGGAAGAAGAATGAAATAAAAGATAAATTACTTTTTTAAAGCAAGAGCTTAGAAAAACTAATCACCAATATTTATTTTCAGCATATTGAGCCCTTTAAATAGGTCTTACAATGAGTAAAATTTATGAGGTTAAGGAAAACTAATCCTAATTAAACTAGAATAAGAATATAGTTTAAAAAAAACTTATCCTAACTAAAATAGAAAAAAGAATTCTAGTAGGAACGGAATACCAGCTAACAATTCTTGTTTGACTAGAACTACACTATAATCCTACTAAAACACGGATCAAATTACTAGGAAATAAGAAATAAGAAATCCTAATCTTTAAGGGGAAAGAATTCTAATCTTGAATGGATTTTTGGACTTTTTAGATTTCTTGAGATTCTTGGGCCTTTATTAGATTAAGGCTAATTAGTGTAAGCTTTTTAAATTCATGACCCAATTCTCCAAATCCATTGATATCTTCGTGAGCCCAATAAGCCTTCATTGGGGTAGAAAACATGGTCTCCACTTGTACTTCTCTAGCATCATGATTTGAGCTTGTATGCTCATCATTCTCCCCTGGTTGAAAAGAACTCGCCCTTGAATCATCGGAATAATAGGGAGTTGTTACATTGAAGATAGATGATACTTCAAAGTCATTGGGGAGCTCCTAGCGATAAACATTATCACCAATCTTTTGAAGCACCTTAAAATGCCCATCAACTTGCGGTTTGTAAATCTCTCTTTGGTCAAATGAACTAAAACTAGGTGGTCTTCCTTCAATACCACATGTTTCCTATGTGTAGCCTTTTCTTTATATTTAGCATTTTGCTTCTCGATATGTGCCCAGACTTTCTCATGTAGTTTCTTGAGTTTCTTAACTCGATCAACGACATTTCTACTAAAAGAATGAGTAACAAGAAGAGGGAAAATATCAAGTGGTCCAAGAGGATTCTTGCCATAGACGACTTCGAATAGACTCTTTCTTGTAGTGCGATTTGTTGAGTTGTTGAAGGCATACTCAAACATTAGGAAGTAACGATTCCTGCTCTTTGAGATTCTTCTTTATTAATCCACGACGCAGAGCACCTAAACTCCAGTTGACAGCTTCGGTTTGCTCATATGTTTGGGAATGATGAGCATACAAGCTTTTCCCTTAGATGTACAGTGTGTATGGAAAATATTATGCCGCAACTGTGTTTACTCCTTGCTAGAATCTGAATGAAGAATCGTGGATCATAAGTTATTCTCCATAATCTCCATATTCAGCTACTTCTTCCAATTTGCCATCATGCTGCTCTTCATGATAATCTTCTTCATCAGTTACTCCTTAAAGGATGGTGAATGCCTTTTTGTTAGGACAAGCAGTTTGTATATGACTAAGTCCTCCATATTTGTGGAATCTCTTTTTAACAATAGCCTCTGAAGTTATGGGTTTCCCTTCAATTTTTTGGATACTTAGTTTTGTTGTAGATGATTCTGGCTTTGTAGAGCTCGAACTAGCACTCCTCTGGTTGAAAGTGTTCAACTCTTTTATGATAGTTGATGGAAACGTGGCTTTGGCTTCCCAATGTTGTATCTTTACTACCTTGGCTAGTTTGACAACATCGCCAAAGGTCCAATGGGGCTACAATCGTATCACATTCGCAATAGGCTTATTTAATCTAGCCAAATATCGAGCAATTAGGCAGGCCAGGTTTTTCTTTAATGTCACACTTGAGCTTGAGATATTCAAATTTTCTTGTGTACTCATCCACAGATAAAGTTCCTTGTCTAAAACCTTAAGTGCAATTCAAGAATGTAACTTCAAGAATCTTCTTCATATGTCTCTTGTAAGAATTGTTTGTGCAATTCTTATAGTGGTACAAGTCATGAGCCACTAAGATTTAGATTTACAATATTGGTATAAGATAAATACAACATCTATTTGAAGTATACATAAACAAAATTCAAATCTAAAGCTACCAAGGACAAGTCTTCAATATCAGCTCCCGCCATACACAACAACGTCATCTCCAAGATTTGCACACAAGGTGCAGAAGTGTAGTATGAGTACAACGGACCTCATGTGCTCAATAAGTATCATAATTAACCTCGCAGTCAGCTGTACAAGTTCATAAATTTCCAACAAGTATAGAACAGGTATATGATCAGATTAGGAAAACACAGATAAAACCATTTTGATGCTCACAATTCTTTTTAAAGTGTTTTGCTCAGTCAACAATTCAGCATATAAGGAAGATATGCAAGTAAAGCAGGTAAATAGTCAAGGAAATTGCAAATAAAGATGAAATGCAATAACCAAATATTACTCGGTTGCGGCGTGCAACCCGATCCAAATAGAAATTATATCACGACCCTCAAGCCCACATCAGAATCTCAGTAATCGAATCAAACCAAAATCAAGCTCTCCCAGAGCTCACATCAATCAAAAACTTGTTGGTTTCTCATAATATATGTGTACACCTTTAAGATAGAAACATGAGAGGGTGACCATAGCGGGATGGATCCATATCCACATGCAGCACGGCCAATTCAACGTGCTACCCGCCCAGGACGGTCACATGCTCAATATCATAATCCGCCCGGCTTGGTCACATGCTCAATATTATAATCCGCCCGGCGTGGTCAGAAACTCAATATAACAGATCCGCTCGGCGTGGTCACAGGTTATATCACAATCCGCCGGCGTGGTCACAGGCATAACAACACAATCCGCCTGGCATGGTCACCGGCATCCGGTCCAAATCTTATCACACATAAGCAAATATACAAGAATACATGTATATAATCAATGAATATCAGATTTCATACTTTTGGACTGGTATAAATGACATACTAAGGTGTATGCCTGTGCAAAAGTGTGCTATCATAGCTCAAATCAATAATTTCATCACGGAAATAACAATTATCAAGTTTATTAAGGGGATTAACCTCTATGTAACCTCAAACATGGATCAGATAGTTCACAACAGGGTTGCATATATGGAAACATCGCAGCATAAAGCTCAACAATCGATTCAAGGCAAGTCATATCCTAAACACTACCCGAAGGATAGATAAATACCTCGGTGCTCGCTTATGGACTTAAACCCCACACATATGCGCACCCATAGCACGTAGCTATCACAAATAACTAAGGCAAATAGTGCCTCAACCAAGTTTTGATAAGATACTTACCTCAAGCAAGCCAAATCAAATACCGAGCAAGCTATACAATACTTTAGAAATGCCATTCCGCATGAATCGACCTTCGAACGGGTCGAAACTAGCCAAAATCTACTCAAAATCATCAAATAATGCCAAAGGAAACAAACCCAAACGATAAAGGTCGAATATTTAATCAAATATTCAAAGTCAACCAAAAAGTCAACCTGAGCCCGCACTCCGAAACTCGACAAAACTCACAAATTCCGACAACCTATTCAATTACGAGTCCAACCATACTAATTCCACTCAAATCCGACTCCGAATCGATGTTCAAAACCCAATTATTCCCTTTAGAAAAATTTAGACAAGAATCCCTAATTTCTCTTTTAAAATCATCAATCGAATGCCAAAGTCGAAGATGGAATCATGAAATATAATCAAAATCGAGTCAAAAATACTTACCCAATCCATGTGTTGAAAATCATCTCCGAAATTGCTCAAAACCGAGCTCCAAATCTCTAAATGTGATAAAATGAACACACCCTTGGAATATATACAATATGCCTAGGCATTTTCGCATTTGCGAACCTCTAGCCGCTTCTGCAGCACAAATTCCGCTTCTGCGGACACCACTAAATAGCCGATCTCTTGCATCTGCGAACACTTGTCCGCTTCTGCGCAACCACAGGTGCGAGCCTAAACCTCGCTTTTGTGCTCCATCTTGCTTTTGCGCCCTAAACCATCGCTTCTGCGTTGCCGCAGATGCGCCCATAGTTCTGCATCTGCGAAGATCCTAAGCTCAGACCCGTTTCGTTTCTGCGAGAACAAACCCGTAGCTGCGGAAAACTCCCCCTCCGGCCTTCACTGCAGGTGCGACCATATTTTCGCTTCTACGACCACCGCACTTGCGCAAAACTAACCGCAGGTGCGCAACACTAGAACCAGCAGCAACCAACACCCTCATATGAAGGAAAAGTGGTCCGAAACACGTCCAAAACTCACCCGAGCCCCTCAGGGCCCCCTCCGAACGTGCCAACAAGTCCCAAGACATAACGCGGACTACTCATGGCCTCAAATCACACATAACAACATCAAAACTACGAATCACACCTCAAACCAAACCTGATGAACTTTTAACTTCCAAAATTCGTGCCGAACCATATCAAATCAACTCGGAATAAGTTTTGTATTGTGGTCCGGGCCTGGGCCAAACTGGCCAAACGGGCCTTGGCTGAGGCGGTCCCGGGCCTAACGGGCCAGATGTAAGGGACTGGCCCACTGTGGTCCTAAGCCCACATGGTCCCGGGCTAAATGGGTCGGGCCCGCGGGCCTAACGGGCTTTTCATTCCGGACTATTTTTTTTTTTTTAATCTAGGGAAATTTCTTGTAAACTATATATGTATATACTAATATAAATTGCTTATATATATCTATATAAATATATATATAGTATATATTGTATATATATATTGCCTTATATAAGCCTTGTATATATTGTATATATATATATATTGTATGTATTGTATATATTGTATATATATATATATATTGCCTTTTATATATATATATATATATATATATATATATATAGTTTATATGTATTTTATATATATATGTGTGTGTGTGTGTGTGTGTGTGTGTGTAAGGCAATATATATATACATATATATATATATGTGTGTGTGTGTATATATATATTGTATATATGTATTAGATATATAATATATATACTATATATATACTATATCATATTTAAACACAAAATAAATTGCAAAGAAATATTCAAGGGAATGTCTTATATATAGTTTATATGTATTGCATTATATATATATGTAGATATATATATATAGTTTATATGTTTAGATATATGTATATTGCCTTATATAAGCATTGTATATATTGTATATATATATATTGCCTTATATATGTGTGTGTATATATATATGTGTGTGTGTGTGTGTATATTGTATATATGTATTAGATATATAATATATATACTATATCATATTTAAACACAAAATAAATTGCAAAGAAATATTCAAGGGAATGTCTTATAATTTTTATTATTACGATATTAACAAAAAATGGCAATATCTTTCTTAGTCTTCCTCCCCCAATGGAATAAGCACAACAAGGTACTAATACCATCATTAAAAGGAAAAAAAACTAAGGAAGATGTGCCAAAATACAAGTTACATATTAGTCTATGTATTATCTCTAACAAATCTCATAAATCCTTCAAGGTCCGGAGGAATTTCCGTTGGTGGTGATGGAAAAGAAGCTTGTTCATCACCGCTTCCGGGGGAAGCAGCATCATGCGCAAGTTCCGCTAGCATTTCTTCATAAGCTTCGTCTATCTCTGGTTGTGATTCTGCAAGTCCAAAATTTCTTCTTTCCGATCGGATCCAATCTCTGAAGAGTACTGATTTTTCCAAGTTCTCCCTCATAAACGTTCTATGATCACCGATTTGAAGTCTCGCTTGACTGAAAGCACTCTCCGATGCCACTGTTGAAGCTTGAACGCTTAAAATATCTCGAGCCATCCTTGAAAGAACCGGATAGTGTTTTTGTTTGTCCTTCCACCATTCCAAAACATCGAAGGAGCCGTCGGGATTCTCTGATTCAAGTCCCTGCGACAAATAAACTTGAAGCTCATTAGTTGTGAACTATCACCAATATTATCACCTTGAGAACCCCTGAACTCCGTCCAAGCACTGAGGGCTTTTAGGCCTGTAGTTCTTTTAGATGATCGTGAAGTAGACGAAGTAGGAGTTGGAATATTTGGTCTAGCATGATCTAAGGCAAGTTGATAAGCATTATAAATTGTTTGTGCATTTATTTTAATTTGAGGCTTTTGCATCTCCAAGTGTAGCAAATTTCTCAGGTGAAAGTGATAAAGAGTTATAAATTTTTGAATACTAAAAGTGTGGACCTCCTAATTTCATTGTAGGATTTAACAGTGCAGCAACACCAAAAATAGGGGGGATAGGGAAAAAATATTTTTTAAACTTAGCTTTCATAGAATTAATATCATGTTCATAAATTACCCCACCCTCTGAAAATTGAGTAAATAAATTTGCAAGTGCAGCAATATAAACTAAACAATTAGAAATAGAAGGATAGTATTGCCCAGATAATTCATTTGTTGCAACATGAAATTGTTCTAAAAAATCTACAAGCATTTTAATATTAGTCCAGTCTTGATTAGTAAGGTGCTCGTCATCATCATCATCACTATCACCTACACGAGCATTATAGGTTGCGCTAACTGAGTTTCTATATTCATAGGCAACAACTAGACTTTCATACATGTAATTCCACCTAGTCGGACAAGGTTTAGGAACCTTTCTTTCTCTAAGGCCAAATTCATCACATTTTTAAAAATATTCTCTAAGTCTACTTCTACGGTTTGAATAAAAAAGCCAATTAAGAGCCATTTTAACCTTTTCAATTTCTACATTTAACACTTTCATACCATCACCGACAATTAAATGGTAAATATGACAAATACATCTAACATGAAAAATATTACTAAATGCGGGATTTAATGTACTTGTAAGCAAGCCTATAGCATTAGTGCTACTAGAAGCATTATCCATTGAAACAGACATTATTTTATCTTTAATGCAAAAATATCTACAAATATCTGCAACTGTGTTAGCAATAAACTTACCTGTGTGGCGTGAATTAATTATTCTATAAGCAATAATGCGCTTTTGCATTATCCACTCCTCATCTATCCAATGACTTGTAACGGTTAGATAATCACAGTCATTAGCACTTTTACCTATATCAGTAGTAATAGCAATGCGACAATCTATATGAGTAAATAAATAGCGCAAATATTGTTCATATTCATGTTTATATTTATAAATATCGGCCTTTACGGTTGCACGAGGCCATCCTTTATAAGTAGGATTATAAACTTTTCTAATATAATGCACAAAATGAGGATTAGAAGGAAAACTATATGGTATGCTAATTCTTTACGATCTTTATTTGGATCGTAATATAAAATGCCACTGGTAACAGTGTTAATTCCCGGTTGAACTAGATTTGAACCTGTACTAGGATGAACCGTAGTATCTACACTTGTCCCCTCTTCCGCAGCTTTCATTTGTAAATATCTAGCTTTATCTCTAGGGTGTTTCAATATGTGCCTAGTCAAACTACCCGTACCGCTACGGTTGCCCGTAAATTTATGAGCCATCAAAGACCCACAAGTTTTACACTTAGCCTTATTTTCTTCTCTTAGTTGAGTAAAAAAGTGCCAAACAAGAGATGTTTCGGGCCGTTAAGCAGGTTTTCTATTAAAAGTAGGGGTTACTACAGGAGGGTCAGGCGGGGCATCAGTTGGGTTATTAACAGGACTAGTAGGTGTATCGTCTAAATCCGGCTGCGTTTCATCTAAATCTTCATTTTTCGCATCATTTTCAAATATAGTTTGATTTCATCTAATTGTTGACCCGGTGCAACATCATGGCAAAATTGACTATCGGAAAATTGAAAACAAGGGTTATCACTATCAAGAATAACAGGTGGAGGAGGACGGGTAACAAGGGGAGGAGTAGTAGCTTGGCGACTAGATTCACCAATTTTAGATTTTCCCTTACCCTTACCACCAAATATTTTTTTCAAAGAAAAGTCCATATTAATTATAATTATACTAAATAAAACAAACAAAACAATAATATTAAAACTTAAAGAGTTGGAACAAGTTTACCGAAATGACGAACAACTTCTTGAAAATTGAATATCGTTGAAGACTTAAATACTTCAATTCACCAACTTCATAATTTTTCACGAAATTGCAATAACAAAGTAAGCAATTATGGAAGAAAATTAGAGAGAGATTGAGAGAGATTGATGAATTTGTGAGTAAAAATGAAAGAATGAAGGGGTATTTATAGTTGAGAATAGGTAAAAAGTGTATTTATAAAAAGTTTGGGGTTAAAACAAAGTTTGGGGGCCAAATGGCTATTTTTCTGAAGTTCAAACGGCCAAAAATTAAAGGCCAACGGCTATATTTTAAAAATCTTGGCCATTTTTTTTAATTTTTTTTTTTTTAAATTATAGCAGTTTGGCTCGGCCCTGGCCCGCCTGACGATCCCGGGCTAAACGGTCCCGGGCTCGTGGGCTTCTTGGTCCGGACCAGCCCGCGGTGGGCTTTTGCACCACTAGGGACCGGCCCGTTTGAACCGGCCCGTTTGGCCCGGACCATAATACACCCTTAACTCGGAATGATCTCAAATTTTGCAGACAAGTTCCAAATGACATAACAAACTTATTCCAACTCCCGGAACCACAATCCGAACCCGATATTAGTCAACTCCCCGTCAAACTTGTGAACATTCCAAACCTTCAAATTGCCAACTTTCGCCAAATAGTGCCAAAACCTTCTAGAAATATCCAAATGCAAATCCGGGCATACGCCCAAGTCTAAAATCACCATCTGGACCTAATAGAACCATCAAAACTCCGATTCGGGGTCAAATACACAAAAGTGAAACTTGGTCAACTCTTCCATCTTAAAAGCTTTCTAGTTGAGAATCATTCTTCCAAATCAATCTCGAATCACCCGAACACCAAAATTGAGGATACGCACAGGTCATATTATATCTTATGGAGCTACTCAAGACCTCAAACCACCGAATGAAATGCAAATGCTCAAAACGACCGGTCCGGTTGTTACAAAATATGCCTTACAATGAGTAAACTTTGTGAAGTTAAGGGAAACTAATCTTAAATGAACTAGAATAAGAATAAGGTTAAAAGAAAAATTCTATCCTAACTAAAATCGGGAAAAAGAATTCTAGTAGGAATGAGATATCAACTAACAATTCGAGTTTGACTACAATTACAAATATAATTCTACTAAAACATGAATAAAATTACTAGGAAACAAGAAATAAGAAATCCTAATCTTTAAGGAAAAGAAATCCTAATCGTGAATGGATTCTTGGACTTCTTGAGATTCTTGGGCCTCAATTGGATTAAGGCTAATTAGTATAAGCATTTGAAATTCGTGGCTCAATTCTCCAAATCTATTGGCATTTTCGTGAACTCAATAAGCCTCCATTGGTCCCCACTTGTGCTTCTCTAGCATTATGATTTGAGCTTGTATGCTCATCACTCCGGCTGTTTTAATTTATCTGACAAGCTTTCTTTATTAGTCCGTTCCAAAAGAATTTGAAAACAATTTAACTTTAAACTTTGTAGCCACCAAATTGAAAGCCCCAATAGAAGCTTTTACGCTTTAAGCTTTTAAAACCAAAAATTTCAAAAGTCTTTCATTTTTTTCTTAAACTCGATGGCAAAGTGCTCTAGCACGTTATGTGAATATACATATCACATAAACCAAATGCCCGGCCAATCTATAATTCTTAGCCATAGGTGTAATCAAAGCACCCAAGTTGGGTTGACCAAATACGATGCGAACATACACCCACACAAAAACTGTGGTGCGGGTGCATAAAGGATTTTGAAGGATTCAAGCAACAGAGTTTCAGAGTTAAACAACATTAAAAGCTGGTAGAATAGTTTTACATTTTAACAAAGGACAGGAAGAAAACCCCGAATATGCGAAATAGAAAATGATTTTGCCATATCCATAGTTGACCATCCCCCAGCACCCTTCTAGATGTCTACATGATTAGGTTTCAGTTGCTCAAATAAAGTAGTCCTTTCAGCCTCTTTTCAGATTCTTCGTTCCTATGAAAGGAAAACATACATTTATAGCGCTCATATTTCTTCAAGCCTTCTGATTTCTCAAGGTATGAGGGTTAGACAGTTTCTCTATTTGAAAGTGTTGAGACGAGGACAAGATTCGGACGATCTGCACATAGATGATTAGTGGAAGTAGGTTATTTTATCTTATTATATCTATGTTGCTCAAGACACATATGAGGTGCGTTTAAACCATGAAGCCAGGTGCAACACAAGTTGAGCTCTTCGTTTTAATAGGCAGTGCTTTAGTATATACACCAAGGTGCTCTAACATACACGTTATCGTCCATAGGCTATATCTTGAAGATAGTGGGTCCAAATAATGAATGTGGCTGAGACAGTAATATGTTACTTAAGAAAATTTAATGAATGGATATTTTAATAATTAGGAATCGAAAATTAGATGTTTAGCACAAGAAATCTAGTCACTAAACCTAAATTAGAAACTTAAAGCTGCATCTTTTCATCTAAATCAAAATTTAAAAATGTTTTATGAACTTGATTGATGTGCCTTTATACACAAGCTCGTCTTTTAATTTTGCTAGCATCTCAACCCCAGTAGACCTTGGTGCATTGCTATGCTCTTCATTTGATAAGACTTGGCTATATGTGCTTGTTGCATGTCAGGTATAGTCCTTATTGGTGAGATCGGTGGTACAGCAGAAGAAGATGCTGCAGCCTTGATAAAGGTTAGTGATAATTGTAATACTAATATCTATCATGAAGTACAATGTTATTTGCAATTAGGACTGATATGTTATATGCTGGTCATACTTGTATGTGATGGAATAACTGACGTGCTCTTTGCTGGGTCATCTTTTTGTTATGATGATTTTACATCTGGGTCCACCACCTTGTTTGCAAATTGTTTGTGGCCAATTCTAAACTAGTGTTATGAAGAGCTTGAAGCGAGGAAAAGTGACAAGCCCCTTTTCGCTTAAAGCGCGAAGCTCACTTTTTTGAAGTGAAGCAGAATTTACAAAAAAAATATTAAAATAAATACTGCATAGACAATGAAGAAGAAGAGGAAGAGAATGACAATAAAAATAAATACTGCATAGACAACTAAGAATAAATCATATGAAAAAAATGGCAGTAAGTATGCCAAAAAATGGCAGTATAACTGAAACGAATTAGGCAGCATTTCGCTGCAATTTATCACTGAAACAGTGAAAGAAAATGAAGAAGAAGAAGAGGAGAATGAGAAAAAGAAGAACTGAAGGGAAAAAAAATTTCGCCAGCATTTCGCTGCTATTTGGACACTGAAATAGTGAAAGAAAAAGAAAAAGGAGGAGGAAGAAGAAATCGCATACCTGGGACCAAACTTGATGATCTTGAAGTTAAAAAAAGAGAGCCTTTTTAATTAATTAACATTGGCAGCCCAGTTATAAAGAGAAGCGCTCGCTTTTGTCGCTTTGTTCGCTTCCTTGCTTCTCGTTTTTTCAAGGAAAGCGATCGCTTTTGTGTACCTGATACGCTTCAGATCAGAGAAGCGCCAAATGCCTCGCTTCGCATCGCTTCTCGCTTTAAGCGAGGAAGCGGTCACTTTTAACAACACTGTTCTAGACCATGGTTAAACGCCATATATGGAATCGTAACTATTTGCTTTGTAGTTTTAAGTTAGTGCCTGTACAAGGATTAGTTTAAATTTCACAGTAAATGTACTGTATTAGGCAACACGAAAGGTTATGTTCGCCCGACCTCTCCTTACCAGGAAATCGCAAAGATCCATCTTTAGCTATCCCAAAATATGTCTTACTAAGTATTGGAGGAGTATCAAGGAATGATATAAAAATTTCTACAGACTAATTATGCTCTTTTGAATTTCCTGTATGTGCTTTTTTATGAATCTATATTCGATAATACTGTACACCTCAATTTATTTTCCCTTGAAATGTCTGGATCACTTATTCTTTACATTAGCAAACACTATATTGTTAGAGAGGAAAAAGATGTCAATTTGCTGAATGTTCGGATACTTGCCATGTCATTGAAATTTGATATGCTCTTAAAACTATTTTTTTTAATTGTTTTTTCATTGGCGGGAATTTATGTGTCTTTCGGCTCCTTAAACAGGGAAGTGGAACTCAAAAGCCTGTTGTTGCATTTATTGCTGGACTAACTGCTCCTCCTGGACGACGAATGGGTCATGCTGGAGGTACTGTTCTGGTTCAGCTAATCTACTTATGGTCTTTTTGATTGACCTCCTCTCTGCTAAACAAAAAATGCCAGGAAAATGTTGGTAAATTAGTGTTTTCAATTAAGGTTGGAGTAGCACTTCTGCCTGTAGTTAACATCCAAAGCTAAGCAAGTACAAAAGTTATTCTGCCATGTTTCAGTAACTGTAATCAGAAGTTATGAAAGAAGTCCTCTTAACTGCATTTGATCAATCCATGCTTTAAGGATTCTAATCTGATGAACTATTATATCTATTCCCCGACTCCCTCAATTAGAAAGAACACAATATTTATTACTTATAATAGCAACTCTCACCACCTTTCGGTTTGTGATTTGTTGTATTATTGTCTTGAGGAGTAAATGTTGCATGTGCTGTAAAAAGAAGTCTTAATTTCCTTTTCTAAACCGTGATCTGTCTTGCTCATGCAGCCATTGTATCTGGTGGAAAGGGAACAGCGCAGGACAAAATCAAGGCTCTCAAGGAAGCTGGGGTTACAGTATGTGAGTCTCCTGCAAAAATCGGGGTCACAATGCTTGATGTGTTCAAACAGAGGGGTCTTGCATAAGCAAGCGGCAAACAATTCATTTGGCAAATTTTCTTTTTGTGCAGACGTGCTAAAAAATGTGCAGTTACCCTCAAAACTCATATTTAGCAGAGAATAACAAAAGAGAATATGATGAATCTCCATTCGTTTATCCAAGCATCATTCAGAAGCTCCAAAAAGTTCTCCTTGTTGACTTTTCAGTTTACACTACCAAATTTCTTGTATTGCCAATGATGTTGCAACAGTGCGCCGTTTTTTACTCTAATACCTTCTTTTTATTTTTTTTAACAATTCAAAGCTATGGTGTTATATCATTTCCTTCTGAAGCAAGTGCTTAAATGATCTTGTGAAGTAAACTATACTTTGGACCTTGGGATTACATCGGTAAGTGTTTACCCGTAAAATGAAACAGTTGAATTTGTAACTTGGTTTATAGACAAGCGAATTGATCTGATTCCATGATGATAAATAAATTAAATAAAAAGCAAGACTTAGCGTTGAAATTGAGATACGACAGTAAATAGTCTGGTTTTTGGAGTAGAGCTTCCGAAGGCAGCAATATGAATATTAGTTGGCAAGAAATGAAATGTTATTGAGCTTTTGAATAGTACATAGCATAAGTTTGTCAAAAAAATCGTGTCCTTTACAATGACTGTTGAAGTCAATATTTTTAGTTGCACCTAAGCAACAAAATCCTAGGATCAAACCCTTCTTAAATGACAATTATAGGGACTATTGAAGAATTTTTAACTGCAGGCTATGAATGTCAAAATTCTCTACAACGGATTGTGTATTTAATACTGCAAAACATTCCGCATTGAATGCCATCGAGTGGCAGACATTCGTTTGTCTTTATTAGCAATATTCTCTTTGGGGGCTTCCCGGTGCCAACCGGAGCTACTGCCCTTGGTCTTGGTTTCCATCTGTCTCGCATTTCATCTATCTCCAGTTCCACGTGTCGCTCTGTTATATGAATATTTAATGTGAACCGATTTTACCCTATATAGATAGTCCCCATGCTTTCCGATGGCACATCTTTATGTCATCGAGAAGTTGGTGAAGATACCTTTCTTGGGGGGAAATTTTCTGACCTCATCTGAAAGTTTTCTGACGCTTGATTAAACGCACGTCTCTCTGCATTTAATGCCCCGAACACGCGTCACTCCATGATTTAGCAATACTTTCCCCGGTTCTCGAGGTAGCATGACCACGATTTTAGCCGCCTATTCTTTTACTTATATGCCTCATCCTTCTTTTTTTTACACTTCACAGTTTTTCAAAACTCTCTCAACTTCTTTGCATCCAACTCTTTCTAGCTTTCAATCCTCTTTAATCTTCTTCTTCAAAGAACTTACTTCCATATGCTAACCATGGCCTCCTCCTCCAAGAACTCCAGCTCTTCAAAAAACAAAGAAAGCATCGATGCTGGTCCTCCTACAGTGAGCACCATTATCCCCAGAAGGCTCAGTACACCTAAGGATTTTGAGGAGAAGTTTCCTTTTGCTAACTCCCGCACATGGGATGTTGGTATATATCCTTCTTCTATCCGTCCTTCTAGCATTTCTGCTACGAAGGAAGACTGTGGTTGCCATGATTTGAACATCATCGCTCCCGATCTGGCGGAGCGAGTAACCTTCCCAAAGAAGGGGTTTACATACGTTTACACGTATCCCTTCACTTTGGGTCCATTCTCATTTAGCGGAGACTTGACCCCGTAATTTTGGAGTTTTGCTACCAGTATCAAGTCTGGTTGGCACAGGTAGGCCCCTTTATGTGGCGGACGGTAGCCTGTCTATGGCGGCTATGACAGGAGACGGGGGAAGACCTCTCCTTGGCCCGCATGATGAATTTTTACTCCCCTAAAATCTTTCTTGGGGAGTGATAAACTTTAGCAAACGTGGTCACCATGCCATGCTCACCAACATGGATGATGACAACGACCGCGGATGGATGGAGCAGTTCTTTGTAATTGCCACCAAGGACATCATCCCGGCCACAACTCCAGCTTTCCACAAGTCATGGACTCGTGCATGCAAGTTCAATGTTTGTCTTTTCCTTGATCAAAGGTTGTTCCGTGTTGTTACTAATCTTTCTCTTTTCATTATTTCAGCAACTCAGTGGACACCTCCAAGGATTGAAGGCTTGGACCAGTGGGTCCAGAAGATTCTGGATATTACCATGCCTGAGACCTGTCGGTGGAAAGAACTGGCCCTCAAATACGGGTGGAAGGAAAAAAATTATGGTAAGTCAATTCTCGAACTAATCTTATTTTTACCTCGCGTATAAGAAAATTGACTAACTTCTCTTTCCGTTGAATTCAGGTCTTTCGCAGGGCTCTGTTACTATCTCCGAGGAGGATAATTTGGCTGATCCCACAGATGCTGCGAGGTTGCTGCAGGAGGCTTTCACCCGAACAGATGCCATTTCTTTCGGTGCATGTGCTTCTTCTCAGAGTCCCTGGTCGGCGAACAAGCAACAAAAAAGGCGGCGTTCCTCTATGGCTGATGGAAAAAATAAAGGGTGAAGAACGCTGCGCCAGAGCTAGTCCCAATCACTGTGGTGATCGATGATGATGGGGGAGCCAGTATGAAGGGGCTTCCCTACAGATGAGAAGACGACCTTCATCAGCTCAACATAATGCTCAATCTGTTGAGCTAATAACACCAACCGAGGACAATGTCCGGGCGTCTAGGGAGAGTGTGATATAGTGGAAGATGCCAACTGTTGCTCCCTCACCCCAGTCGCTACTCCAGGTACTGTGAGGCTGGGTACCAGGTCTCTTCCGTCTTTGGTTGATGAGCAACCAATAACTAGCACTGGTTTTATCGCAACTGCTTCTCAACCCACAACGCCATCAGCTTCATCCCCTTCTTTGCCAGCCGTGCTTTCATCACCAGCAACTGTTGCATCATCCCCACCGGCCGCAGACACCCGAGAGGAGGATCTCCCTCATCCCCAGTCCCCATTCCATGGGAATTTGGGGCATAACTATTCGCCCACTTTTGCAGATCCCCAGAGGAGGAGGAACGTCTCCCTCTCGATTACCACCGAGTGCAATCTGCTGTCCCGGCCGGTGGAACTCACAAATTACCTGATGCCTCTGGCTTCAGAGAAAGATAATAATAAAATACACTCACTGCCGGGGGAGTGTATGATAAACAATTCCATGCACAACGCGGCAGCGGTATGATATTTGTTCCGTTTACTGTTTCTTCTAGCTTCGCTATGACAGGATTTTTGATTTGAACTTTTGATTTGCAGGCTAACTTCCTTGCTTCCGAGGGCCTTCAGAAGTTGATCCTTGATAAAGAAAAACTCACATCCGAGTGGGATCAACTATTGGCTGAGCGGGAGCAAATTGCTGCTCGCCTCCCAGCACTAAAAGCACAGGCTAACGAAGCCGTTGAGTTGGAGGCTCGGTTGCAGCGGAGTGAGCAAGAGGTGATGACCCTTAGCCAAGAGGCTGCCCCAGTTAAATATAGAATTTCAAGAGGCCAAGCCAAAGTGGTCCGAGGTCCAAAATGTTGTTCTTGCTGCTACCAAGCGCGAGGCTGCCTCAACTGAAAGACTAAATAATTTGGAGACAACCTTGAACTCCAAAACTGAAGAGCTTGCTTCTGCTGAGGAGAAGCATGCCCCGATGGAAGAGAAGTATAAGAGGGTCATGGAGAACAATAAAGTTTATAACTCCACTATCCCTAACCTTGACGTCAACCTTTAGGCCACAGGATTCGAGCGGAATAACCTTTCGACTGAGGTTGATCATCTTAAGATAGAGCTTCAGTGGATTCCCTCACTACTTAAAAAACATGTTCAATGTATAGCATAAGGAGAAAAATCTTGGAAGAGGCTAAAGAGGGTGTCATTGATTTTGATGCCGAGATCGCCAAGGCCCGTGAGCTGGAGTCAACTGCCCGAAAGGGCCTCCCAATCCAACCTAATGCGACTGATTCTTCTGGTTCAGGTTCCCAATTCTCGGGAACTAAAGAAGAACTTGAAGGGGATGATGATGAAGGCCAAGATCCCAAGCCGGCGGCAGATCCGTCTACTTCTCCTGGGGGCGCAGACGCTTCTCTTTCCCCAAGTTTTGGGGATGCAGTAGTTTAGTTTTTTACTTTATTTTCCCTTTGTTTTTCATGCTTTGTATTTGTGCAGCTTGGCACATTTGTTATATAAAAGTGCTTTTTTGTTTAAGCATTATGCAAATTTTACTTTTTTGCGTCGAGTTATACAAGGCTCCGGATGCATTTTTCCCACATAGTATTCAGATTCCGGGCATAAATTCTTCCGGAACCAACCCTTTACTATGAGGTTTCATAAGAAAGGGACCTCTTATTTTTATGGCGATCTTGAAGAGGACGTCTCCTGTTCATTTCGGCACTAGCATTTGAAGTACTTGATTAACTTTCAAATGATAAAATTAATTCATTGTTTGGACAAGAAACAAGATAAAATAAAAGTACATTACTTTATTTTCTTCAATTTTCAAAAGTACGTAAGTATTCATCGTGCTAAAAAGAAATTGCCATTAGTTGGCTAATTTGTACAACTTGTTTCTACAAGGCTAGCCGCGCAGTCCCCGGTCCCGATGATACATCTTTGTTCCCGAATTTCGTAGTCCCGATTTATGTGGCATTCATGTTGCCGTATTCTCATATCATTTTTCCCTAGTGTTCAAATGCAAAGAATGCGAATTTGAACACTAAAAGTCTTATTCCTTTGATGACTCCACTAGTGAATGGTTGGATAATCTTTGGTTCGGCAGCAAGCTTCATTTCCTGTTAGGAACTTTGGTACTGAGCAAAAGATTACCTGACCACCCCCAGTGGCTTGAAGTAAAGGGGCACTCGTGAACAGTCAGATAACTTTTGGTTTGATAGCAAGCTTTGTTTCCCGTTAGGAACTTTTCTATCGAGCCAAAGACTATCTAACCATCCTGCAGTGGCTTGTTGTTTCCATGCCTTTTCATTTAAAGGTCTTATTCTGCTATAGTGCTTCCTTCGTAGTATGCTTTTCACTGCTGCCTCGTTAAAAACCTTACCAGTAAAACTCAATTGGGACAAAACTGGACAAAGAAAAAAAGAGTGTAGCATATACTTTCAGTATAGGCGGTGCTCATCAGCAATAGTACCTTTTGAGGTGTTCCACATTCCAGTTGCTCGGCAATTTTACTCTGTCTTGATTTTCCTATTTGTATGATCCTTTCCCGGCGAAACTCGGTAGGGGCCTTCCCACATTGGATCCAGCTTTCCTATGTTGAGCTCCCGGGTGTTTTGAGTTACTTTCCTTAAAACCAAGTCTCCTACTTTGAAATAACGGAGATTGACCCTTCGAATGTAGTCACTTTCCATTCTTTGTTTTTGGGCCGGCCATCCTTATGTGTGCCAAGTCCCTGCCTTCGCCGAGCAAGTCCAATCTGACCAACAATGCTTCATTGTTTGCTTCTTTATCTTCCCGAAAGTATCTCATGGTAGGTTCTCCCACTTCCACTAGGATCAGGGCTTGTGCTCCGTACACGAAAGAGAAAGGTGTCTCTCATATGCTTGACTTGGCCATCGTTTGGTATGCCCATAACACTCCTGGTAGGTCTTCGGGCCATTTGCCTTTGGCTGCTTCCGATCTCTTTTTTGAGATTTTGAATAATCATTTTGTTTGTTGATTCCGCTTGGCCGTTTGCGCTCGGGTGGTATAGCGATAATGTGATTCTTTTGATTTTCAAGTCTTCAAGGAATTTTGTGACCTTTGCGCCTATAAATTGTGGCCCGTTGTTGTAGGCTATTTTTTTTGGTATCCGAAACCTGCAAATTATGTTCTCCCAGAGAAAATCGACCACTTCGCGCTCGCCGATTTTCTAGTAAGGACCTGCTTCAACCCACTTAGAAAAGTAGTCAGTTAAAATCAAAAGAAATCTTACCTTACTGGGAGCCGGCGGCAGCGAACCGACTATGTGCATCCCTCATTTCATGAAATTGCCAAGGCGAACAAATCAAGTGCAGTAGTTCTGCTGATTGATGCATCAGCGACGCATGGCGTTGACACTTATCACATTTCTGAACATATGTCTTAGCGTCTTGTTCCATCGGGGGCCAGTAGTACCCTGCCCTAATTAGCTTTAATGCCAAGGAGCCGTACCCGAGTGATTTTCATAGATTCCTTCGTGAATCTCTCTCATGACGTAATTAGCCTCGGAGGCTCCTAAACATCGGGCCAACGGGACTTGAAAAGACTTTCTATACAATTGGCCTCCCCTGAAGCAGTAACAGGCTTCTTTAGTGCGTAGAGCCCGGGATGCCTTGGGATCTTCGGGTAGTTTTCCGTGCTCGAGATAGTCAATGATATCATTTCTCCAGTCCCAGAACAAATTGGTCGCGTTTACTTCATAATAACCGTCCATATCCAATACCAAATGCATAAGCTGTATGTCCATACTGGAGTCTGATCCCTTCATTTCCATGGACGATTGCAGATTGGCCAGTCCGTCTGCTTCTGCATTTTCTTCCCTCGAGATGTGGGTGATTGGCCATTCCTGAACCGTGTGAATAGAGTCTGGACTTTCACTACATATTGTTGCATGCATTCCTCTTCGGTATCGAAGATCCTGTAGACCTAATTTATTACTAGTTGGAAATCAATTAATTTCTGTGACCTCGGAGTTTAGTGTTATAACCCATATTTGTACGTGTTAGATTACACCGTAAGATAGTCTACCTAGGTTCGAGAAGAGAATTACCTTTGAGACAATAAGAGTTTAGTCCTATTGGTCTTAAACGATGCAAAGGTGTATAAGGGTGGTTAACAAGTATTAGAAGATAAACGAGTTAAGGATGTTGTAACTCGTATTTTCGGGAAAATGGAGAGGTGATTAACATCACCAAGAGGTCATGTTTTAAGGTATTTGGATGATATAATATCCGTTTCATAAGTCTTGAAGTCAAAAGAGTTATGAAACAGAAGTTGACAAAAGTTGTCGCAACTTAGGTTCACAATTTTACTTAAACGATAGGTCAAATGTTTCTGAGCTTTTCTCCCAATTTACAAGGAATTACGGGGTGATCTACCTACCAAATTAAAGGTCTATGAGTCTAGTTTCCAATTCTTCAAACCGTTTGTCAATACAATCTCGGAGTATTGAGATAATTGTATTTCCGCGGAACCGCGCAGGCTGGTAGGTGACAAGTAGGTGCATCACCTACTTGCCAAAATTAAGGGATAAAAATTAAAAGCCCCAAGTCGGTCAAGAGAGGGCTTTTAAAAGCTTCTAAAGCAGTTAATTCACTATTATTTCACAGCTTCAAAACCGAAAAGAACCCCTGCAACCCCTCCCCAAAATAATCCCACCCAAACCCTAATCGATTTCCCCTCTTTCAAGTTCTAGTTGAAGGTAAACCCTAGAGTTTGAGGAACCAAAGCAAGGGCTGAGTTATCTAACAAGCAAGGTGAGTTTACTGCTCTATTTAATACATGTTTTCTACTGTTAAGTCTTGGTAAGTCGTTCTATGTGTGTAAGAACTCACGGGACGGTGATCGGAAGCCGTGAGTTCGAGTTATTCACTTGTGTTGTGAACTGTTTTGTGTTGCTGTAAAGCTGCGTGTTATACTACTGATTTGTGGAGTTTTGGATGAGGAAGGGTGTGGAGAAACACCATATATATTTAGGGTTGTGGCCTGATTGTTGTTCATAACATTTTCGGATCGTTTGACACGACTATAGTGGCCATTGTACGTATGAAGTGATTGGTTTGTGCGTGGACTATTTTGGGAGGTTCGATATGATTCTTATTGATGTTGTTTGGCTGTTTGGTGACTGTTTTGACTTGTGTGAATTCATATATATAGGGGAGGTGCTGTCCGTTTTATTGCAAAATAGGTTACAGTCGATACATAATAGTTACGACGCTTAAACGATAACGGTAGTGTCATTTCTCTTATTGTAGACTAAGAAGTCGTGGAAGTTTCATAGCTTGAGATTGGAAAGTATTGCAAGGTATGTGAGACTATCCTTTTCCTTCTTTTGCACGACTCTGACTGTACACAATGCAATGAACGAACCCCAAAGATACTCTACTCTTAGAAGGTAGCAGTACGTATATTGTTTCCCCTCTTATGGGAGGATTGATATGTTATTATTTCACCATGGTAGTATGACTCTTATAAGTCCAGCATGCATTATCTATTTTACTTTATCGCGCCGCGCTATAGTCGGCCGGGCAGACACCTATTGTGCAACTATATATATATATATATATATATATATGTTTTACACTACTTAGTCACGCTATAGGCGACAACTATTTTACTTTACCGAGCCGCGCTATAGTCGGCTGGGCAGGCACCTATTGTGCAACCACTGATCAGTTGGGTATGATAATGAGGAGGCCCACAGAGGCATATGTATGAGATGATGATGAGGCCCACAGAGGCGTATATATGTATATGATGATTTTCAAAAGGATATAAGTATATGTATATGCATATGCATGTCAGGCATGACATGGTTAGTCTCCCTCAGAGGCATTCAGATGGTACAGGTTGTATGTCTCTTACTCTGATGCTTATTATTGTTCTTGCATTATGTTTTCTGTCTTACATACTCAGTACATTATCAGTATTGACGTCCTTTATTTGTGGACGCTGCATGTCGTGCTGCAGGTCCAGGAAGACAGATAGATGAGGCTTCCCCACCACAATAGGCTACCTAGTTCAGCAAATATTGGCGAGATCCATCCTTCGGACTTGCCACAGTCTTGGTATGCAGTTGGTTGTAGGCATTATGGGCATGTCGGGGCCCTGTTCCGACGTAGGTTGCATTATGTATGTTTTTGTAAAGGCTCATAGACAAGTGTCAATTTATGCATAGACAAGTGATGGGTTGACTTATGTACAGTTGAATTTCCTTGTCGGCAAACGTATGTATTTTGTTTTATGGTTTTGCGTTGCAGCCTTGTTGGCCATATTATGTATATAAGTATGTTCGTATCATGGCATGACGTCTCGGTTCATTATAAATATTGTTCGAGATTATATGCATATGACAAGCCTTATAGATAATAAGGAAAGTTAGATGAAGGGTACGCCGGTGCCCGTTGAGTAGGGTCCGGTGCCAGTCGCGGCCCTCCGGCTTGGGTCGTGACAAACGTGGTATCAGAGCTAGTCTGTCCTAGGGGTTGTCTATGAGCCGTGTCTAGTAGAGTCTTGATTATGGATGTGTAGCGTGCCACATTTATAATCAGGAGGCTGCATGACATTTAGGGTTGTTACCTTTTTCCTGAATCTAGATCGTGCGCGGAGCTAAGTCGTAAGCATTCGTTGCTAATATTAACCATGTTCTTTTCAGCGATGCCAACGACTAGGAAACAAGAGATTAGTAGGCGCCTTGATTTAGCTGCGGGAGAGGGTACCAGTCAGGTGCCTCCCGCCACAGCAGGCCATAGTGAGCCTTAGAGCAAGATGCCTTCGCAAACCTCATCTACTCCTTCTCCACCAGAGGATATAAGAAGGCGTCCAGCATCTCCAGTTCCTCCATCTGGTACTACAGACCAGGATATGCGGAGTGCAGTACAATTGTTGACCAGCTTGGTAGCTGCTCAGGCTCAGAGGCAAAATACCGGTGCTACTGATAAACCGGTCAGTGCGAGAGTTCGGGATTTTATTAATCTAGATCCTCCAGTGTTTACCGGATCAGACCCCAAGGAGGATCCGCAGACTTTTATTGATCAGGTTCACCGTACACTGCGGGTTATGCATGCTAGTGATATGGAGGCAGTAGAGTTGGCTTCTTATCGGTTACGGGATCTAGCAGTTTTCTGGTACGATAGTTGGGAGAGATCCAGGGGTCTAAATGCTCCCCCACCTGTGTGGAAAGAATTTTCTGAGGCATTTCTTCGTCATTACCTGCTAGTTGAGGTACGACGAGCCAAAGCTGATAAATTCTTGAACCTTAAACAAGGTAATATGAGTGTACAGGAGTACAGCATGCAGTTTGATTCCTTGGCAAGGTACGCTCCTCACATGGTGGCCGAGATGGGGGATAGGGTTCATTTGTTTGTGAACGGATTGGGACCACACCTGATAAATGAGTGCACGACTGCATCCTTGATAGAGGGCATGGATATTTCTCGTATTCCGGCTTATGCCCAGACATTAGAGGGTCGTAAGCGGCAGCAAAGAGCAGATAGGGAGCAGGATAGGGGTCAGCTTAAGAGGACGAGGTTTGCAGGGTATTCTGGTGACTTCAGAAGCAGTGGCAGGCCCCAGTTTCTGAGGAGTTCGGCACCATCTGTAACTAGTGCCCCTCCACAGTTTCAGAGACCTCGATATGATCGATTTACCTATTCGGGTCCAGGTCAGAGTTCGCGGGCATCAGGCTCGCAACATTACAGGGATACTAGTCAGACGAGACCCCTAACACCTCGTTGTGATCAGTGCGGCAAGGCCCACGTTGGACTGTGTCGTCAAGGTTCCGATGTATGCTATTCTTGCGGACAGCCTGGCCATATGAGGCGGGATTGTCCTAACAGAGGAGGTGGTGGTATGGCTCAGCCAACAGCATTTGGAGCGAGTTCTTCTTTTTCAGTGCGCCCTTCTGGGCAGAGTATGCAGACATCGGCTGGCAGGGGTAGAGGCAGAGGAGGAGTGTCCAGTTCAGGCAGTCAGCAGAACCGTATATATGCATTGTCGGGCCGTCAGGACCTAGAGTCATCTCCGGATGTGGTTACAGGTATATTATCTGTCTTTTCCACTCATATGTATGCCTTGATAGATCCCGGTTCTACATTGTCGTATATTTCTCCGTTTGTTGCTAGCAAGTGTAATAAAGGGCCTGAATTATTACGTAAGTCATTTGAGGTATCTACGCCCGTGGGTGAGCCTGTGATAGTTAAACGGGTATATCAAGATTGTGATGTGATGATTCATGACCGCCATACGTTAGTTGATTTGCATGAATTGGAGATGGTTGATTTTGATATTATCATGGGTATGGATTGGCTGGCTTCTTGCTATGCTAATGTAGATTGCCGGGCGAAGATTGTTCATTTTAATTTTCCAGGCGAGCCTGTTATTGAGTGGAAGGGCAATGTTGCAGCGCCAAAAGGGAAGTTTATTTCTTACCTTAAGGCTCGGAAGATGATTGCGAAAGGATATATTTATCATCTGGTGCGAGTGCAAGATATGGAGGCGAAACCTCCAATTCTTCAGTCAGTTCCTGTTATTAATGAATTCCCTGATGTATTTCCTGATGAACTTCCTGGCCTTCCTCCCGAAAGGGAAGTCGACTTTGCTATTGATGTACTTCCAGATACTCAGCCTATATCTATTCCTCCGTATAGAATGGCCCCTGCTGAATTAAAAGAATTGAAAGTTCAATTGAAGGATCTTCTAGATAAAGGTTTTATCAGGCCCAGTACTTCTCTGTAGGGTGCACCGGTGCTGTTTGTTCGTAAGAAGGACGGTTCGTTGAGAATGTGTATTGATTATCGTCAGCTCAACAAGGTGACCATTAAGAACAAGTACCCGCTTCCCAGAATCGATGATTTATTTGATCAATTACAGGGTGCGAAGTACTTTTCCAAGATCGATCTTCGGTCTGGATATCATCAGTTGCGAGTCAAAGAGCAAGATATCCCGAAAACGGCTTTTCGGACCAGATATGGCCATTATGAATTTCTTGTCATGTCCTTCGGTCTCACTAATGCGCCAGCAGTTTTTATGGATTTAATGAATCGGGTATTCAAGCCATTTCTTGACATCTTTGTGATCGTGTTCATTGATGATATTCTGATATACTCTAGATCAGAAGCGGAGCATGCAGATCATTTGCGAGTTGTATTGCAGACGCTGCAACATCATAAGTTGTATGCTAAATTCTCTAAATGCTAGTTTTGGTTGAATTCGGTGGCGTTCCTTGGACATATCGTCTCAGATGAGGGCATCAAGGCGGATGGTCAGAAGATCGAGGCAGTAAAGAATTGGCCGAGGCCTACAACTCCTACGGAAGTGCGTAGTTTCTTGGGCTTAGCTGGCTATTATCGGAGGTTTGTGGAGAATTTCTCTTCTATTGCTGCACCCTTGACGAAATTGACACAAAAAGAAGCTAAGTTTCAATGGT
>MCJB01049874.1:0-21271 GCA_002018475.1 Nicotiana obtusifolia
AAGAAAACTCCCTGTTTGGGTGAATTATACGTGTTGAGGCGTCGGTTTTGATATAAACATGTCGGGCATCCTGTCTATTACTCATGTATGTTGTAAAATTGTATATGTTAGTTTCAATTGTCTCTAAAGTGCCAAGCTTTTCTAAAGTGCCAAGCTTTTCTCGTTTATGATCCTTATCAAATTGCTCAAATTGCTATTTCTCACACACGGGGAAGTCTTGAGTACCGTCAATTGTCTTGCACACACTTGTTTTTATACGTCGAATTTAAGTGTGGGGTTCCTTCCTGAAATTGTACTACACTTTTCTCACTTTTTTATTTTTCGTATTGCAGGATGGCACGTGACGATGCAAAAGGAAAAGCACTTGGCAAGGCTGTCGCCACCGCACAAGCTCCTAAAAAAAATACAAACATGGAGTTTTCTTCTCACCCTGCTCTGTTTTACATGTTTGCATGCATCGAGGGCGATACATTGTTTAAGTGTGGGGTGGGGAAATATCTGTGCTGTGATTGTTGTGACTGTATATCATGGATGATTTAGTTTTATTTTTGTCTTTTTAATAGTTGTATTGTTATTATTCGTTAGTGTATAAATTAATTTTTAATGTATAAACTGACAATTTTTGAAAAAATTTTCGATTTTTCCCGACGATGGATCATTTTATTGAGGGATAAAATTGGATTAAAAATAACAAAAAGATTTTGTTTTATTTTAAGGATAGTTAGGTAATATTCCTTGGTTTTTCTTAGGGCACCGGTTCTTTTCCAAGGATTTAGTTCGAACCGGGCAACTTTAATTTCTTTTTGGAATTATATTAGGAAGAACTGAGTCATATTGCAATACTTCTTGACATGGTTTATGCTAGTACAATAGGTTATGACACATGATCCAATTCCCGTTAGTTGAGTTATAAGTCGAAAGAAAACAACCCAAGTTGTGACGCCTCCTCTCAATAGTTGACTTGCTTAACATATAGTGTATTTACTGCTTAATTGTTTCAATTGTATGTGCTTGCTTAACTCGAAATTTGAACAGAAGCGTTGTGATTGAGTCATGTGCATTGTGTGAGTAAGGTTTTGACTCTCTATGCTACCTGATATAGTCTAGAACTTGCCCCGTGTGTTATTTAAAGCGAAATTGTAAGTTGGGACAATCTAAGAAATGATATAGGCACTTCTTGTTTAATTTTGGATGTGCTTGTCGCATCAAATATAAATTTGTCCATTGTTAGCCCTTTTTGAGCCTATAAGCCTCTTTCTTTTGGTACCTACATTACAAGCTATACCTTTTATTTTGTTCTTAAATTGAGCCTTACTTGAACCTTTACCTCCGAAAGCACTTAGTCGCTAGAAGAAGTAAGGACAGTGTTAGAGGGATTGTTTTGTTTATGAATGGAACTGTGAAAGGACTTATTGGCTATTTGAAGCTAAATTGAAAAATCACTAGTTGATGAAAAATGTGTATGGAGGGTGAAAAATAAGAAGAAAAAAAATTGATGATGAAAAAGAGAAAATTGATAGTGAAAAAAGGATATGAAAAAATTCACCTCCTATTGTTGTGTGCTAAGTGAATAAAAAGAAAAGGCTATGTATGTGAGACAAGTTTAGCAATTGAAAGAAGAAAAGTGTTTAAATGTTGATTGTAGTGTATTAAGTGCTTAGGAGGACTAGCCACTAATACCAAATATATCCTACCCATCCCCTAGCCTACATTACAACCCTACAAAGTCCTAATTGATCTTAGATTTGACTGACTCAATTAGTGGAAATCTACACTACGGGCAAGCTTATGGTACTTTATGGGAAGCATATGAGTTCTTTGTGAGAGTGAGAGTATGTTGTGCAAATTTTGTGTGATTTCATTCATATATGTTCACTCTTCAGATAATTGGTGAGGGCACATGATTTCATGAACAATTGGTAATGTATGAATTGTCTTGTTAGGTAAGTATATGCATTGAAATAGCTTAATGGGGCAAGTCGGCCTTTGAGGTTGGGTGGTGACAATTGGGTTGTTGAATGTTATTGCATTACTATGCCTAAGTGAACTTTACGGGAATAATATGGATTAGTTATGTGTTCATACTTGTTTGCTAGTATTGATTGTGTTCAAGAGTATGAATTGGTTGAAAAATTGAATGTTTCATGATAATGTTAAGAGTTAGTAGTTGGGAAAGGTTGTCTATAATCCCATTTGCTCGAGGGCGAGCAAGAGTCTAAGTGTGGGGTGTTGATAATTGGTAGAAAAGATATAAAAGGCTATGTAAATTATCTCATATTTAGCTCTTGTTTTGTGAATTTGGGAAGTTAATTGCGTCGATTCCTATTAATGTAATGTGTTTTTATGTGTAGGAATGAGTCGAAAGCAATCGGGGGCGAAACGGGCAAGAAACAAGTCAAAAACGAGACAAAAACGGACAAGAAGGCAGGGGGGCGCCACAGGCAGCGCCTGGCGCCACCTGCAGCGCCCAAGGCAGAGAGTTCAAAAAGGCTACTGGTCGCAGTCCCCTGGGGGGCGCCTGGCGCCAGCCAGGGCGCCGACTGCGGAGAAACGTCCTAATCTGTCTAGGAGACCCCTAAATCGACCCCAAACCTTCCCAACTCCTATATAAACACCCCTAAACCCATCTTAGAAGGAGAGAACGTTATTTTGGAGGCTAAGGAAGCTTAGGAACATCAACAACACAAGCAATTCTCAGTTCATCAATTCTGTCTAGTATCTCTATTTAGTTTTTCAATACTTCATCTTTTGATTTTGTTGAACATGAGTGGCTAATCACCCCTTGTTCTGGGGTTGTGATTAGCCATGAATATTGTGTTTCTAACTTGATGATTTTGTTTCAATAGTTCATGTAATGTGATTGTTTCTTCAATTCTATGCCTAATTGCTTAATTGTTTTGGCCATCAATTAAGTTCTATCAATTATCTATGCTATGTTGGGAAAACTATGTTTAGATTAGAATGAGAATTGAAGAAAGCATGTTCTTAACCTTTTTAAAGGGGCAGATTCGTGGTTAGGATAGGAATATATTTAATCACCATGCTTAATTGAATAATCGTGTTCTTATTGCATTCTTGCTAGATTAATTCCATAGGAATATATGTGTTAATCTTGTTAGGAATAGGCGAATAGTACTTCGGAAGAAGGCTATGAGTATCATTATCGATCAATTAGCAATCTTACATGAATTATATGAACGATAAGTCAATTAGAATGCAATAGGATTGGAAACATAATCACAACCCTGGAATGTTTGTTTTATTGATTACAAAACACAAACTTGTTCGTTGCAATTCTTAGATATAAATTAGAAAAACAATTTAGAATAACTCAACTATTAAAATCGATTCTTGGTTGTTTAAATAACTATACTAGTCGTTATAAAGTAGTTAACTTAAGTCCCTTGGATACGATAATCCGGACTCATAATCCTATATTACTTGTCGACCACGTATACTTGCGTGTGCGTTAGGGAGCAACACAAACCTACAATCATCGGCCAATTTTAGAGTTCTATGTAGGAGTATTATTCCATTGTGCTTTGTTTCACTTGATCAAGTTTTAGTTCATGAAAATCTTATTTAGTTATTGCTTACTGATTTGAAATTACTCAAAATTTTGTCGTAATCTGAGATCGAATTGAACGCCAAATATACTTGCGTAAGCAACAACATGAATTTGCTAAACTAAAGAGACTTTCTTATTCCATACTGATGACGAGAACTCTAATGAGAGAAATCTCAATCAATAAAACAACTTCACTAACACCAAATGAGGTGCGTGGAATTCGAAACCCTAACCAAAAATAAATCACAAATTACTAATGTTTTCACTTGTGCCTAATAAAAGCATAGGAAACAATTAAAAGAAATGAAAATTGATGTTTCAAACTTCAGTTCTCTCTTTTCACTTTTTGTCTGATCCAATTCCAAGAGTGTTCTTCACTCCATCAACTGCACCTTGAGCCATGTGGATCATTTGCTCTCCAGTCTAAATTACAACAAAGAAAAAAATAAACAAAATGATAGATATATTATGACTTTTAAAAGGAAGGAACTAGAAGCTTTGAGTATATTAATAGATTCTTTAAGGTTTAATTCATATATACTAACAGTTTAAAGTATTCTTTGACTATTTGTGTATGTTTATCCGTTATAGCAAGGAAACCTTACTTATCCCACTTTCTATGATTAGTTACTTGTAATTATATTTTAGGTGACTTGATAGTGTAAAAATTCTTCAATAAGTAATTATTCGTGTCATCTAAAGTGAACGAATGTGTTCCTTATCCTTTAACTTACGTGACTTGAACCTTCAACTAGCGGCAGAGCCACACGTGTTTCAGGACCGATACCCCTTCGTCGAAAAAGTTATACTGTGTAGATAGGTAAAACATTATGCATATATATTGTATATTGATACCCCTTGGCCTTTTTATTGGTTTACTTCTTTATATTTCTTTTTTATTTTATTTTATTTTATATTTGGGAGATTTACTTTTATACAAAAAAAAATTATGTTTTACACGTAAGAATCTAAAAAGAACACTTTTAATTCTAACATTGTAAGTAGCGATGAAGACCCATTTCCCTAAAATTACCTGCTGAAGGAAGCCAGGATTCTGGTCTTTGTTTTGTTGAGCTGATTCATGAGCACTTTGGGTAGCATTTTCAGCCTTGTCAACCATTGAATGTGCTGTACTCTTGGCTGAATCTGCCATTTGCTCTGTCTTGGCCTATTTTTTCATCAATTACAATAATGTAAAAGATGCAGTAGAGAACAAGAAGAGATCATGAAGAAAAAATGAAAAATTCCTCAAGTATATACTACTTATTCCACGCAATTATAAAGGATTTTGCAAAAAGCTTTATTTTTTAACTTTTTATGGTATTATATAGAAGGAGCCGAGAATCTATTGAAAACATCATTTCTACCTTCACAAGGTAGGAGTAAGATCTGTGTACACACTTACAGGAATATACTAGGCATATTATTGTTAGAATATTATATAGGAGATCATAGATAATGAAGGGGACAAGGGACAACGAGAATATAATGAAACACACACATATTGCGTTGGACAGTAGCGAAAGCATAAATTTTATTAAAAGGTTAAAAAATGCATTTATCTGTGCGGAAAATTCAACAATTTATATATATTCAAAAAAAATCACCTATATACACAATATAATATAATTACCGCTTATTCTACTAGGCTATAAGTCTAGGTAATCAAAAAACAATTTTAATTTGTTACGACTATTAATTGCATGTAGTATGAAGTATTAATTACCTGAGCTTGGCCGTGGGACTCACCGGCTTGTTGAGCACTTGACATTTTTGATTATTGATCTGAACGATTTTATCCAGAAAACAAAAAGATAGATATTTGAAAACTTTATCTTTTGAGCTTGGTAAATATTTGTTGAATAACTTATTAGGTTGATTGGACCTATTTATAGAGAGGTTATTGGTTTAATTGATTGATGATCCATGTTTTTCTGCTTTTGACTGGGTTTCCTTTGGTTAACTTAGTGTAAAAATTAGAAAAGGAACTTATACACTGACTCTAAATATAGCATAAATTTATTTTTAAAAAAATTAAAAAATACTATTCAAACACATCGACTGTGACAAAAGCATTAATACTAACTAATTACTTGCTCAGTAAAAAAAAATCTCGAACCACAAGTTAAATCAGAGCCCTTATATGTAGGAAGAATCCATTACTCAAATGGTCACTCAATTATCCCAAATTATCTACTACAATTACTTTTCTTTTCATTTGTAACAATAAAGTTACTTAACTATATTTATATCAATCAGAAGGTCACTCAACTAGATTTTTCAAACTTTGGATTGCCAAATACCTATTTTACCCTCTAAATTATATACATTTATCTTCTTTTTATTTTTCTAAACTTTTTAGTATTATATTCTTTTTCTTTTTAATTTATATTATGGACTTACCTATAGAA
The DNA here is from genome assembly GCA_002018475.1 of Nicotiana obtusifolia. Lineage (NCBI taxonomy): Eukaryota > Viridiplantae > Streptophyta > Magnoliopsida > Solanales > Solanaceae > Nicotiana > Nicotiana obtusifolia. The sequence continues at coordinate 5,980 of MCJB01049874.1, forward strand.
TAAATAAATTTTATTTATAAATTAAAAAATAAAAATTATTAAGCATATATGATGCTGGAATAATAAAATATTAAGCATAGTAAAAAGCTTAATTAGAATAATTTGTTCGTAATAATAACTTTAATATTAACAACAGAAATTCAAAAATTTATTTACACAATTGAGAATGAAAGAAAATAAAGGTTGTAAAATATATATTCCATGCACATTATTTAAATAAACGTATTTTTATAATATATATTATATATTTTTGAAACTTATGCTCAATTATATTATTATTCCAAATTTATATAACTGAAACTAATTTTTGTTTTTTATTTTATAATAAAACATATTTGTTCTATAGATAAGTCCACAATGTAGATTAAAAAAGGAAAAAATGATAATATTTAAAAAGTTAAAAAAAACAAAAAAGAGATAAAAGTTGATAATTTAGAGGGTAAAATAGGTATTTGACAATCAAAAGTTTGAAAAATCTAGTTGAGTTACTTTCTGAGTGCAATAGGCATAATTAAATGACTTTCTTGCTACAAACGAAAAAAAATGACTTTAATAAATAATTTGGGATAGTTGAGTGACCAATTAAGTAATGGACTCTATGTAGGAAGGTGGTAGTTAAAAGGAATAAGCTCTGAAAAATATAGTAAATCGAGAATGATATAATGAAAATTCTACGATTAGAATTAATAGGCACTGGTACATAATTAAGTTGATTTTCTTAACACAATAGCGGATTCCGAAGTGATGTTAAATCGATAGCTTGGACAGAAAAAAGAATGAACTCAATAGATGAGAAATGATGAATTAACTTAAAACTGTCGAACAAATCCATAAGTTTCATATAGTTATTGTTCTAACTTGCTCAAAGGATTATTTTTGTTCTTTCGAGCTTTTTCCTTTCCAACTAGTTATAGGAAAGAAAAAAAAATCAGAAATTTTATCGAGGGAATTCAAAAACTATAAAAATGCATTAGCTTGATGTAACATGTGTGCGAATAATAGTTACCCTTAAACCTGCACTTTAGGAGGGATGCCCGTCTAAGGTCGAAAAAAAAAAAAAGCAACTAGGAATCACTTTTGTCACTACACGAGAAACTTCTCTTATATTGAAATAATTCAACAATTTATATATATTGCAGAAAAAAATTATTTTTACTCTATTTGCACGTCATGGTAAAGTCAGTTGAACAACTAAAATTACGTAGCTCCGCTTCTGATTAATCTTCATGATTTGTTCGCTTACATCAAATTCTATACCATATATATATATATATAATTAACAGTAAAAAGACATACTAAAAACCGCCCAATTATCAGTGGAGGAAACTGATAAGAAATTTTCACATTATGATGATTAAAGATATATACCAATAATAAATTTCAAAATTATTATGTCTGCTTTTCTTTCTGTCTTTACTCGTGATGGTACTTCAAGTCTAGAGTACTCCAAGCTTTTTTGTGGTTGACATATAGCTCAGCGAAATTAGATAAAGAGACAGAAACAACTAGAGATTATTCTGGAAAAACTACTTTACGTGCTACATGTGTAAGGTTTAAATTCTCATCTCCGGCTTTCTTTATCTCAAAAAAAGTTTAAAATAATACTCCATCTGTTTTAATTTAAATGACATACTTCTTTTTAGTATGTTTTAAAAAAAAATAGTATATTTTTACAATTAGAAATAATTTAACTTTAAACTCTTCATTTTATTCATTTTACTCTTAATGAAAAGCTTTTATAACCACACAAATATCATGGCCCCACAAAACTTTTACCCCTTAAGTTTTTGCGATCACAAATTTCAAAAAAAAAAAAAATTCTTTTCAAACTTCGTGTTGAGTCAAACTATCTCATCTAAATTAAAACAGAGGGAATAATTATTATAAGAAACATTGAAATTGTATAGCAGTTACTATGGTTAACGATTATAGTGGGATGAATATGATCTCTCACCTTTAACTAGAGGTTGGCGAGCCTTGAAAAGAAAGAAATATTGATAAGGAACGGTCCCCTTTAATGAGCCTTACACATTACGAATCAGAACTAGTCCAGACCTAATGCTTAAACTTCTACGGATCTTCTAGTCAAGTAGTTGAGGAGTTAAGTTAGTGCATAAGAGCCATGTGAAATGAAACTAAAAGTCGGCATTTGTACAAATTTTGTCAATATGTTAGAATGAAGATGCGTGTCGCATGGTACACTCTTTTATGACAGTTCCTCGCCACAAAACTTAGACACGAGGGTAACAAACTTCAAATTGGGAAAAGGAGGGGTAGAATGTTAAAACTTTAATTTCGTTACAGCCAAAATTTCTGGCCCTACTGAACACCATCCCCACATGATCCCCAAAGTGTATATAACCAACGAGAACTTTCACGAGGGAAAGAGACCTCACGAGCACATGAAAACCCAATGGACTTCGATAATTGCCACTAGTTCCAGCAGCGGCTGATGTAGAGTATCGCGTCAGGTTTATCTGAATTCACTAAATTTATTAAAATTGCATAAAATGGTAGGTCTGAATTTATAACTTTAGAAATACAACAGGCTCAATGTTAAAAACCTTAAAAGTTGAACCCACAGAATTTAAATTTCAGATCAGCCTCTGACTTCCAGCAAAGTCCAAAATAGTTTTTGTTTTTGTGCACTTATCATGTGCTCCAAGAAATGGGTTGACCAGTGACAGAATCCAGGACTTGTAACTAAGGAGAATCAATATAGGAAATCAACAGATAGTATATGTACATAAAATTAATTTTATAACAAAAGTATATCAATTGACTCCCCTTGCGAATGAGAGACTCCACCACTGGTTAACATGAAAAAGTTGCGCCGCCCCAAGCTAGGAAATAATCTCCGATGCTAGTAACTATTTGAATAGAAGAAAATGGCATAGCAAAAGTTTCTTGTAGTTTAGTTAGGATCTTTTGCGATGGACCATAAAACCGATCTCCTCAATCCTCATGGAAAATGAGAGAAGGGGACAGGATAGAGAAGTAGTAGATGGGGAAGGTTTGTAGCAGTACTGCCCGAGAAACAAGAGTTGAATTTATTACTCTGAAAATTTAGAATATACTACAGGACTATCTGAGAATCAAGAGTTGGAGTTACTACTGAATTATGTATCATATCATTAAGACATATCTAAGTTTGAAAAATTACACGATAAATGTTTTACAACATAAATAGAACGAGAAAGATAAGATCCCGGTAACACGCTGAAAAACTGCATGCTACAAGGTATTTTGCATCCATTTGCACAAGTTTACAGCCGAGATTTGTTTAATGCATGAGGGCTACAGCAGCTTCTTGCACTAAAGGCTGAGTTATATGCACAAAATGCTCTGCCTCTTGTTCTAGTTGTTCCTGACAGCGGTGCACGTCCTTTCCTTCTTTCATTTTCTTCACAAAAGCGACGAATCGCCTCCAATTATCAGGATGGAACAGGTCTGGATTCATCCTCAAATATGTAAATGCACACATCTCTCTGTCACTCGATTGATCATCGATATTCAATGAGGACGCTTGAAGGATCTGTTCATGTGCATAGTCGTCATATCGCGGCAATGCATTCTCCCCAGCAAGTGGAACTTGAGCTTCCTGAGTTGCTGACGCCACTTGCCTAACCAACTTCTCAGGTGCACATTGTGCATCTTGTGGCTGCTCATGGTCTCGCATCTCAACACATGTGAAGTTGAAAATTGCACCATGGCGGGCAAGCATCTGGGCGATGGGAAGGTAACCATCACGGAAACGTGTGTTGTAGTACCCAGCTGTGAGCTCAGGGGCATGCGACCTTGTTCCGTAGTGCCAGTGAATGCCTGCGATCTTAACTGAAATCTTAACGCCCTTGTCATCGAATATTGCCTTGGCTGATTGCAATATCCTCTCACCATGGTTCAAAAGCATTTGAGAATACCAAGTGAGGAAGAACTCCCCATATTGACCATCCCATCCACCACCTTCCTTCCTGAAAAAGTTGGTATCTTCCGGCCAATTGTTGTAGTGACCTGCGTCTGTTGGACCGGTGTGTCCCCATTCAGGCTTGCCAAAAGCTTCTGCAGCAGCCTTTAAGCTGCTGATCATGTACTGCAGGGCGAACAATTCATCAGAACAAATCGTCAGGGACAATGTAGTTAAATACCAAAACAGAGCAGAAAAACAATGAAAAAATTAACTTGGTTTATACCTTGTCATAACACTGAAAAGCCCCAATTCCAGGGAATTTCCATGTTCCATCTTGTTCAGGGTACGATGGATAACGGAGCTCTCCAGCCGGACCCATCCCAACTTGAATTTCCTACATTACACAAAGCATATGCAAAATCTTTGAGCTTTTTCTGTTCTTAGACCAGCAATATATGCAACGTAGCTAAAGGTTGAAGATTGTTAAAACTTACCACAATGGTGTCCCCAAGCAGGTTCTCAAATCTATCTCTAAACCCTCTCATGAAATCAGAATAACATTGAACAGGAGTCCTCCCTTTAAGAACTGGAAGTGTGTCACAACCAAGCGATACATATTCATAATTCCTCCTTCCCCACTGATCTGTGTATGCAAGGTCTGGATCCTTCTCCATCTCCTCAACAACCCACCTCGGAAGAGGGATCCTGAAATTTCAAATCTACTATTAAGCATGCCAGAAAACAAAGACTACATAACTCTGATTACTAGCATGGAAGTCAAGTGCATGACAAGACTCTCAAGTTAATTGACAAAAGAAGATTTCACATTATAAGCATGACATTTTGTGGTACTATATCTTGATTACAGCTCCTCTTGAATCGCCCAAGTTCTTTATTTCATGGGTAGTTTTGAGCCTTCAAGTTTCAAAAGTTACAAGTTAAATGCAACTCAGCAAGCTTTAAACATTCAAGCAACACGGTGACTGGAAAGGGCTTTGCTAATATCAAACAGCATGGACCTTGACAATACCAAGGGCGACAATAAAACAATTTAATGTTTTACTTGCTCAGTACATTCTTGTAATATGGTAGCTTCCCCTTTACTCCTACGCAATTAAAAGCTAGGACAATGAATATTATATGAATGGAATAGAAACATTTCTATTTTCTTTCCTGTTGTCTTTAACCAGCATCACAAATAAATATATATAATTAATTACATTTTTTCACGTAACATTAAATTTGTTATCTATGACTTGTTTTTATAACTGGTTGTTATATGAATTCTCCATATCCATTTTATTCTAATCAGGTAGATTCCATTCTACTATCAAGTCACTTGTCATTTACTAGAGATTCTTTAAATTGGTCATGTAATGCAATTTGTAATTTCTTCAAATTGATCTGAAAAAGGTTTTTTCTTTTCAACCAATTTGGCCCGATTAATCCGAATTCGGACTAAGAAGTCTCACTTTGACAATAAAATGTTTCCTATCAAATCCAAAATTTCTAGTCAAGGATAGAGGGATATATTACTAGCCCACCACAACCTTCGCCGGTATCCAATAAAGGTTATCTAGATACTTGAGCAAGTTTACGCTTTGAAACTCTCTTAAAGTAAAGAACAAAATGTCAAAAGTTTCTTTTTCCCTTTTTTCCAGATCCTAGGATATTCTATCAAAAAGTATTTAATCACATACTCCTATTTGTTTATTTTAAAGTTAATTAGCTTTATCTAGATTTTACACCCCATTGTAATCTGAGAACCACATATTTGCAGATACTAAATTAAATCACAGCAACTGCAAATTAATAAAATAACTAAAAAATAGAGAGTTGAAGAATGAATGTACGCACGTGCAGGAATCACCGACGTTTCCGCCACATTGATGAAACGACATGACAGCCTGGACTTTGAGCCCATGCTTCTTCGCCATTTCCAATAGCTCAGCGTAACCGCCCCAATTGTACTCTCCCGGCGCGTCTCTCTCCACCAATCCCCACCACACATCCATCATGATCCCTTCCACTCCTGCGCTCTTCAACGCCTGCAAACTCGCGTTCATCGCCTTCTTCCTATTCACCGTATGATCCATCTTCACGCTGTCCAACGGCATCATAACAAACACCGGCACTCCTTTCCCTTTCTCCGGAGAATCCCCGAGCCTATGCTCTCTCTCCGCCGCCGTTTCCGCCGGAGCTTCCATTAGTGCTTGACATGCTACCGATAAATCCGGCCGCATTCCTCCTTTCAGCGGACTCAACGGCGGAGATGGCGTCGGTGACAACATGTCCACGTCAGCTCCTGTTTTCTGCACCGATACTCTTAGATTCGTCAACGGCGTTCTCCATACAGCTGATGCAGTTGTGTTTCCCTTCGCCGGAACTTCGCTGCCGGTCTCCGCCGTTAACGGTGTTCCTGATAAGGCACCGATCTGGTGTGGCATACTCATCGCCATGATATTCAGAAAATTTTGAAATTTTTTCCAAAAGAGTGAGAATTTTATGAAGTTTTTTTTTTGGGGGGGCTATGTTTTGTGTACACTTTGAAGAAGCAAATTGTGCTGTAAAAGAGGAAAGAAAGTGGAATATTTATAGAGCTCGAGAAATTCAGATTAGATTATAATATTAATTATCTAAAGATCTAAAAGGAATCATTGAATATGCGAAACGTGTAAAGATCGACACGTGGCGAAGAATCAGCGAATGCGGAGTGGACGGCTACGATTGCTTGATCACGTGAAAGAGACGGTGAAATTGCAAGACGCGTGAAGATTCCAGTGAGGATGCAGCTGAAGTATGGGAAGACTAAATGGGGAAAAGAGTAATTCATACTCAATTTTCTCCCGTCCAATCAATAAATACAAGTATATGGATGATAATTTTTTATTAATTTGTAATTTTTAAAGTTAAACTTTTATAGATAATAAACTAATGAGTACAAGAGTGAGCTCCCTCTTGGTATTTAAAAGTAAAAGATAAAGAGATACAATAGCATTACAAACTCAGTGAAATTCCATAAGTATGGGTTTGGAAAGTACAGTATATACGTAGATCTTATCCTTATCCTAAGAGAGCACATAGGTTATTTTCGATGAACCCTAGGTTCAAGAAAAGATGAAAAAAGGCATTGACAATAAGCAGTAACAACATAAAAATACTAAAAAGATGGAAGTGAAAGATAGTAATCAAATAAAAAGCAGTCTAATAATACGAAATATATCATACTAATACTAATTACTACTACTGATATGGAAAAGAAAAAAACACTCGATTACTTATTATTTTTTACTCTAACTCTCAATCTCCACGCCTTGTTAGGATTAGGATTGAATTGAATAGACGCATAGCAAATGCATTGCGATAAAGATAGTTTCTGCATCTCTTAACTAATGTAATTGACAAACCTGCCAAGTTCGGAAATCAAAATTAGTCCTCAAAATATCGAGGAAAACTTCAAAATATATATTTTACGTTACTCGAATAGTTTCAGATTTTCGAGGACATGGCCCTTGATAGGAAGATGTGTAGGTCGAGTATTAGGATTGTAGATTAGAAATAGTTGAGCATTTTTTTTATTTCGTACCAGGTGTTGTGAGCACGTAATTTTTGCGCTGCGAATATATTCCTAAAAAAAATAACTTTTCTTATTGATTTTGATTTTTGTAGAATTTTAGAAATTTCGTTGTCTGCATTTAATTGCATTTTTTGTGCATATTTAGCATTTCAAAATCATAGATAATACCATAAAAATTCCAATTCTTCATTGCATAGCATTTTGAATTTTACTTGCATTTTTAGGATTTAATCACATATAAATTACTTAATTGATAATTGAAAATCACCAAAAATATACACTAGCTTCAATTAATTAGTTTAAGTGCTAATTAGATCTTTGTTTGCAAAATAAATGCAATTGGAAGCAATATGGCCATGTCTGCAAAAAACTAAAGGAAGAAATAAAGAGGCTAATTTTACTAAACTGGGCTGAGGGTTATTCATTTAAAAAGGCTCAAATTGCTGAAATGGTTTAAGCCCAAAGAACCCTTCGTGACCGGTCCAGTCCATTCCCTATACCCGGTCCGTTCCGTTAGTGATCAAAACGATACCGTTTTGGTCAAGCTCAATTTCAGCCATTGATCGCCCTCTGATCCGACGGTTCGGAACTCGTCTCTCACCCTCCTATATATATGTCCGAAACTCGTCTCTCGCCTCCCCCCCCCCCTAAATAAACCCTAGAGACGCCCCTCTTCGCCTCTCTCACAGCCGCCGCCGAGAATCACCTCATAGCGGCAGCCCACATCCAATCCACCCCAAATCACTATCCCATGGCCTCCTTCGTCTCCTTAAAACCATTCCCTCAAAAAACTCCAGCAACTTTGCGGATTTTAAATATAAGAAGTTGAAAACCTAAATTCCGCCATTGTCGATTCTCGAGTTTCAGAGCGTGATTCGACTCGGAACTCACATTAATCGATTGTTCTCAACGAGAACAATCGATTAATGTTACTTTCGGTTCGTTTTGAGAAAGTATTCGGACCCATCGGTCGACAAACTACCAAAAGCTTACTTCATCTCGATTAGGTAATATTTGTTTGTTTTCTTTTCTTTCTGTCTTCTTCTCCTTCTTCTCTTGTTTTGTTTTTTTTTGTTTTTTTTTTTTTTTTTAGCATAATAGGTTTAGAAAATCAGTTTTATTTGCATGTTAGGATTACTTAAGTATTTGCATTTTGAGTGTCGAGAGTCATTATTTTCATGATCGAAATTGCCCTGCACTTTTTGTTTTCGAGGTCAAATCGAGACATGTCTCTGACTATAGGCAGGTCTGGTAGTCTCGAGGCCAAAAGTGCACACTTAAGCAGGCCTAGTAGTCTCGAGGCCACAAGTGCACACTTAGACAGGACCGGTAGTCTCGAGGCCAAAAGTGCACACTTAGGCAGGCCCGGTAGTCTCGAGGCCAAAAGTGCACACTTAGGCGAGTCGGGGGTTATATTCAAAAGACAGTTGAACTTTAGGGGGGCCTTAAGAGTAAAACTAAAATAAGAGGGCTCGAAAAGAAATTTATAACTTCCAACAGGGCAGCTGGCATGTTAGTTACAAAATATTCCTTCTGTCAGACCCGAATTTAGCGCTGAAATATTCCCCTTTTCCCCACTCTCTCGAATCCAGCCTTTAGTATATAGGCATGCTCCTAGAGCAGATATACACACTGACCCCTAAAAAGAAAAATATCTGAAAAACAAAACTTAGCTTAAAAAAAAAAAGGAAAAAGATAAGAGAGTGAAAATTCTGAAAAATTCTGCTTAGTTTCTAGGATTAGGAGTAGCACTCAAGCTATGGAACTGACTGATTTTGCCATTAAAGTCTGTCACTGCCTTTCCTGCTTAATCTTTCTTTCAGTTCTGATTCCTACTTCATCAAATTCTTCTGTTCGATTTCTGTTTCTAGGTATGTAACAGCTTCATAGGTAATTCCTCTATGAAACATGTGAAAGATGAATGAACTGCTGACTTCATGACCTACCTACATTTATGTGTTATAGTATCTTCTGTAATTTCTATTACAATGATCTATAAAACTGTCTGCTAAGTTGAAATATAAGTTTTAATTGCCTGCTACTTCATGTTTATATGGTGTTGTTAAGAAGCTGTTTGCTTGAGTTAAAACTTAACTTGTAATTGCTTACTATTTCAAAGATTCTACCTGCTGATCTACTGCTTGGTCAGTCCCTGTTTGGTTATGTTTAAATACTATATTGAGAAAAAGTTACTTGTCCTCTGATTTGGAAATTTAACTTGGTAGTTGTCCAGTTCAGCAGTCATGTTTTGAGGGATTTGTTTGAGCTAAAGTCAGTCAGTATTCAGGTTTGATCACTGGTTGATCAAACTTGAAGACTGAGAGACTCCATGCAAGGTTGTAGTGTGTGGCTGATGGCTTCTTTCTTCTACAAAAAGTGAAAAGAAATCTGGAATGTAAATGTAGGTGTACTCACAGTTGTTATAGTCTTAAAGCTGTATTTGCTAGGAATATCCATTGAAATGTACTAAGCCTAATTACAGCATGATTTGAATTATTTGTTTATTATTGTAGTTAAGGATACAACAGTATGAACAACATATGTTCTGGAAGATGTATTTGGTAGGGATAGTCAGTATAATGTACTAAATTTTCATTCCAGCATATTTGAATTATTTGTCTGTTATTGTGGTTAGACTTACAGTATCATAAATATTATATATTTTGCTGGAACTTGTGATATTTACCTGTATTTTATTTGACTTTGGGCAACAGTTAGCTGGCCTAATTACTTTACCACAAGTGTGGTATGCAGAAATATAGGCAATTTTGGGCTTTGGTACAGAGCCCAATAGCGCCTTGCTCCCGCCCAACCTGCTTCAAGAAATGGGCTGGCAAAAACACTGTGGGCTTCACATTTAGCCCAGGCCAGTTCATGTCCAGTCTGATTCGAGAACTGGACTGACCCATGCGTTAAGAGCCTCGTGATCAGCCCAAGTATGTTTATACACACTATGTTCCAATGTAACTAAAGACGCAATCCAGGTTTTGTAATTATATTCTTTTTAGTGTAATTAGCAAATAAATTTGTCAAGAATTCCAAAATTGATCTTGCAAATTTTCGCAAGTTATGGAGCGAATTACCGAGTAGATAAAAAATATAATCTCTCAAATATCGTAGTTTGCTTTAGGCGCGTTCAAATAAATCATTATGACTATGGGACGACTCCCGTGGCATCGTCAATGATACGTAAATTCCAATTCAAGTGCGCGTTTCACATGACTTGACCACAACTTCAAATGATAATAAAAAATAAACACGTTGTAAATTGCCGGTGCGTCTCACGTGGCACGATTCGCAATGTGTACAAAACAATAAGTGCGTGATATTGCGACTTATTAAACTCCATAAATCCTAAAAAATGATTAAAATTCAAAAACAAAAAAGCGGTTAGAAAGTTAAAAATGCACAATATGTTTTAAAGCAGGTTAATAAATCAGATAATTAGGCCAAGTGTTAATCGTTGAGCGAAAACCACAGAATCCGAGAATGCCTAACACCTTCTCCCAGGTTAACAGAATTCCTTACCTGGTCTCCTACGTTCATGAACCATAAATATAGTCAACTTTCCTCGATTTGGGATTTTAAAATAAACCGGTGACTTGGAACACCCTAATGAATTATTCCAAGTGGCGACTCTGAAAATCAAATAAATAATCTCATTTCGAATAATTTCACTTTAATTTAAAAAACACCCTATCGCTCGGGAAAAAAGGAGGTGTGACAGGTGTGAGGCTAGTCTGATAGTGTTTTGTCTTAGACTGCTAGTGGTTAATGATGTGTTCACACTATTCTTCCGTTTCTCGTGATACCGGGCCATATTTACTGGTTATTATTTTTATTTTTTCATCTATTTTCTGGCTCTTACGATGCTGTTATTATTTTCTGGCTTCTGTTGCTGGTACTGATCTATTGTCTTTTTTCGTCTTCTTGAGCCGAAGGTCTATCGGAAACAACCTCCCTACTCCCTCGAGGTAAGAGTAAGGTCAGCATACGTACTATTCTTCTCATACTCCACTTGTAAAATTTTACTGACTTATTGTTGTACAGCTGATTGATCAAGCTTACACCAACTGTTGATTCCTTTTGACTAAATAGTGATTTACTTTAAATGAAAAGTTTTAAGTAAGAAAATATATGTAAATAATCTATTTACAAAATAATTTATGTCAAACATGATGAAAAATAGTACTCCCTTCGGTTCAAAATAAATGATTATTTTATTTTTTTATTTTTGTTCAAAATAAATGTTCATTTATATAATAAAAAAAGAATTAATTTTATTTTTTCAAAATTTACCTTTATTACAAATTTTAATGTGTTAAGATAATAATTAATTACGGTTAATTTAATGAATATATTTGTTTCTAAAAATTCATATTTTCTTAATAAATATATCAAAAATAAAATGATCATTTATTATACACCAGAGGGAATTTATTTGAAAAAAGAAGTAAAGTTACTCCTAATCATTCCTACTCAACCCGTGTACAAATTTTTATGTATACCGTTGCATGTAACTTTACGTGAATTTTCATTTTAATTTGTTGATCTTAGAGTTTAATTGTTGAATATGGTGGCAACGCTTACTTTTCCAACAAATGATGACAAGACACGTGGTGGATTTGTGTGTTATTTTTCTATGGTTGCATTGAGGTACACGAAAGAGGAAAGAAAAAAGTTTTGGAGGAAAGTGCAGAGAAAGGATAAAGAGAAAGTGTGAGGTAATACGTGGAGCGTTTATGACGGTGAATTGTTGGGTCATTGAGATAAAAGAGAAGCCACGTTAAGGAGTGAGGAGGTGATTTTTCTTCTTTTCTTTTGTCTTTTTGTTTTGGTTATGGCATCGAGATTATTTACTCTATTTTTAGTAGGCGTTGGATATAAAAAGGTATAATTTTTTTTAAAAAAATTAATATTTGAAGTTAAGTTAAAAATAATATTTGGACATGCATTTTAATTAAAAAAAATTACAGTTTTATAAGCGGAAAAAAAAAATCTGAAAATTTTAAATTTTAAAAAAATTCATTATCGAAATTTTTTCAAGAATTTACACAAAATTCATGAACAAATAAATTTTTGAAGAAAAAAAGTTCGAAAAAAAAGAAATTTTATTTTATAGACAGACGGGTCCTTAGTTAGGGATGATTTTCTGTGGTCCTTGAGGTGATAGACTATTGTTACATACAATTGAGCAAATTTTGTATGAAAAGCAAAGATTAACTCCTAATTTACTCTAATTTTGTTTCTAAGTGAACCTTGAACCATCTATAGTATTTCGCAATACTATAATGTTTCGACCAATGAAAAACTTGCGAGAATATGAAAAACTTTTCTTTCTTTTGTTAAAAGAGAAAGAACATGACAAAAACCGCTATAATTTCTATGTTTTGTACTTCTCCATTTATTAGAGTACCAAACAAGAAAAATGGGAAACTATAACTTCAGATAACGAGTAAGGAGCAGTGGGAAAAGGAAAAACTAGCTATGTTTATTTATAAATAGTTTATTATAAAAAAATAATTAATTCAGAAAATATTATTTCAATAAGTGATTAATTTGCCTTTTTATTTTGGTCCAAAATAAGTGTTCATTTATATAATTAAGAAAAAATTCAATTTGTTTAAATTATCCTTATGTACGTCTCCCTAAAAAGTCTTTTACTCCTCACATTAATTATGCTGCAACATTTAATTAACGGTAGTTTAGTCACACTAACTATTTTTGTCTAGAATTTTATATTTTCTTAATGGGTATGTCAAGGCAAATTGGTCACTTATTGTGGACTGGAGGGAGTATTAATATTAGTCAATCAACTATTTTTAGCCAAAAAAAGGGGTCAAATTTTGCTTTCTTTTGAGTGGGTGTTATTAGAATAGATTATGTACATCTTAAAGAGTTTGAATCTCAGTTTTGGGATGATTTGACAGGGTTTTGAGGTGGTTTGGATTTTTTTTAAAATCAAATTCACTAGGCAGTATGCCTAGTGTTAATTTTCATATATATAACATAAAATACAAAGATGGAGGGGGACATAGATCTTACCTCCCAATATGAAAGATGTACACTCTTGGTCATCGAGACTCGACAACCAAGTATACCTAGGTAGCTGTGATGGGTTAGACCTATGATGATGTAATAATTATCTATCTTATAACATCGATAGACAATCATATGTACAAAAACATTGTGAAGTGAATCTAGGTCAACTATACAAAAGAGTACATATGTTCCTAAATCTACTAAAGAAGTGATTTGAAATATTATCATCTCTGTACGATAAGGTATATTTCTAGCAAAAAAATAGAATCTTCTACGTGATGTATCATAAAACAGAAGGTAACAATCTTCAACTTTGCTTTGACAAATGAAGCATAGTTAAGGATTGTTGCTACTGCTGCTGTGGAGATATTCTATTTCTGTGTATTGTGATTTCTGGTGGGGTGGTGATTTTATTTTTTCCTTGCTGCTGTTACTGCTGCTGATGTTGTCACTGCTGCTGTTGCTGCTGCTGGTGCCTTTGCTGCTGCTTCTGCAATTGCTGTTGGTGTAGCTGTTATTGCTGCTACTGCTGTTTTTGTTGTGTTTGGGAAAGAGCTGCACTTGTGTTTCTGTTGCTTGCAGGTTCTGTTGAGGTGTTGAATGCCTGTGTATTCTGCTGCTGCTCCTGCTGTTTCTTTTACTGTTATTGCTGTGTTTACATTTGTTGTTGCTGCTTATGAATGGTTGTTCTATGCTGCTGCTGCTGTAAAGTTGTATGTTGTCAGCCTTATACTTGTGAGAAGACTATATTGTGTTAATCCTGTGTGATCTGCTGCTTCTGGATAGCCTGCTGCTTCTGTGAGATTGGTAGAGATGATGCATGTGATAATTGGCTGTCTGAATGTATCTGTGGCTTGTTGATTGATTATCCATCTTGCTGTTGTTGTTGATGTTCTTGCTGCTACTATTGCTGCTGCTGCCAGTGCTGCTGCTGTTTTTGCTGCTGATGTTGCTGCTGTTAATATTGTGAGACTGTGTGTTGTTTGCGTGTTGCTTGTGAGGATGATGCATTGTGATGGCCCTGATGTCTCCATGCATTGATGGCTTCTGGTGATGGCTACTGCTGTTAGTGTTGATGAGTGTACTCTTGGAGCTGCTACATTCTTCATATGCTTCCTGCTCTGATGGCTTCTGCTGATGGCGGTGTCTGATTCTGCAATGATGATTGCATCTGAGTTGGTGACTATTGCATTCCTTGAGATCTTTCTGTGTTTTTATGTGCTGCTCCTGCTGATTGTCCTGTATTTCTGTGGGTGGTAGCTGCTGGTGCATTGATGAGTGTGCATCCCTGTTGTTGCTGCTGCCTCTATTACTGATGTTGCCGCTGATGGTGCTGCTACTACTGCAGTTGTCATTGGTGCTGTTGTTGTAGTTGCTGCTATCATTAGCTACCTAATGCCTATTTGAATGTTGCCTTGTGTTGATCCTGGACCCTTCCAACCTATCTGCTTTTTTGTTCTTGTAGCTTGCCATTGTTTTGCTTCAGAAAATTGTGTATGCTGCTGAAGTGTTGGTTGCCTTTTGCTGCAGTTGATGCATTTGTTTGATTGTTGCTGCTACTAGGAGGCTGCTGCTGTGTTGTTTGGCTTTAGTAATACACTGGAGAAGTCTATTTCCCTGCAAAAAAAAAAAGTTGTGAAGAAGATGTTGCTGCAGTTACAGAGGCTGTAGCACCATGTATTTTAGTGACTGCCTTTGTAGCTGTAGCAGTGAAACAGTGTTGTGTCCTGTACCTGCAAAACTCATCAGACATGTTGAGGGGGGGC
>MCJB01049875.1:0-59189 GCA_002018475.1 Nicotiana obtusifolia
ATGTGCTCAGAACCACATGTATGATGCTTTATGTAGGTTCTGATACAAAATCTGTCAAAACTTAAAAGCTTCACAGCCCTCAGCCACCACTTGCACTCCGGTTGTACACATCTGAAGCAATACACAGTACGCGAATTAATCACCTTCTTGATTCTAAAATCTTTCTTCAAGCAAGAAAGTTTCAACCAAGTGGCTAGTTCTTCCTTGTTCTTGAATGACATTCCTTTATAAAAACCTGTTTCATCATCTTGAACATGGCTAGACTGCATTGATTGTGTAGTGCCCACTGTATTGCTCGCAACTTCAGGTATAGGGATCAGGTCAGCCCCACTTCCATTATCTGGGATGTTCACATCTACCCCATCTAATTCATCATTTAACACATCTTGTTAGTCTTGAGATATATTGCGGTTCTCTACCGGGCTTTCAATAACGTATACCCTTAAAATGGGCCTAGCTACATCATTCAAATAAGCACGCAAACGAACCTGATCAGTTATCTTAAATGGCAAGACCCTCTGATTCTCAAAAGAGCTGTGCATGTAAGTGATGGCAAGATCTTTGGTTCACAAGTTAATTCGCAATAGGTGATGATTAGGTTCACAAAATCATCGAACATAACATCTCTTTGGACAGTCATCGCTATCGTCTCTAACGTGTCGCTACCCTTCCATCGCCAAATATATCGATTATTCTTCTCGATCCATTCACCATGGCAATCAACCCCTATTGTTATTGAGTCCTCCATTAGTGGTGTTCGAGGTACCTGAATATATTTTGTTTAACAAAAAATTGGTCATGAGAGTACATACCAATCTATAACAAAATGAACTAGCAGCAGCACTTGTTCCAACATATTATTAACTTGTTGCAACATGTAATAAAATCGTTGCAACAACTCACTAATCTGTTGGAATTAGCTTTAGTTTTTTTGGGGTAATGTTTCACAGACTGTTGAAGATGTCCAACAGATTGTAGAGTTGTTGCAACAAGTGTATTACTTGTTGAAACAAGTGTACTACTTGTTGCTACAACTCACTAATCTGTTGGAACCAGCTTTTAGTTTTTTTGGGGTAATGTTTCAGACTATTGAAGATGTCCAACAGATTGCTGAGTTGTTGAAACAAGTAGTAGACTTGCTGCAACAAGTAATACATTTGTTGCAGCAAGTCAATAATCTGTTGGACATGGCTTCAGTTTTTTGGGTTCTGTTTCAGACAAAAACTGAAGCTGACTCCAACAATTTCATAATCTGTTGTAGAAGTTGCAACAACCAGATTGCACGTTGCAACAACTACAACAGCTACTGTAAGTTGTTGGAAAATCAGTAGATTTATACTCAGGTGAAAAATCGAAATAAAACAGCATTGTGGTACTTACCAAATGAGCGAAAACCACCACTCCCAAGTAATTGCCAGTGCTGCAGCAACAAAATCCAGTCAAAAAATTACAAAATCGGGTGGTCACGTTTTTTTCTTTCTTGAGCAATAATGGCGGACGAAGAAGAAGAACAAGAAGAACAATGGAATGAGTTGTGAAGTAATTCCCATTGCTACACGAATGAAATCAAGTCAACAAAATTGCAAAATCAGGTGGTCTTGTTTTTTTCTTTCTTGAGCAAAAATCAGTCAAGAAGAACAAGAACAAGAAGAAGAATCTGTAGATGTAGAAGACGAAGAAGAAGAAACGAGTAGCAAAATAAGAAGAAGAAGCAAGAAGAAGCAGCAACAAGAAGAAGAAACGAAGCAAAAAAACAAAGGCAAATATGGTGGAAACGGTGCAGGAGCAGGTAATATTTGGCGCGCTTTTCCCCCAGTAGGGTTTATTTGGGTTGGGTCAAAGTGTTAAAAATAAAACTTGAGTTTAAAATAGCTACACTAAAAGCTCTGGGCTAAAGTGTTAAAAAGATAACTTTGGAGTGAGTCGAACCTCCCTAATCACTAATCCAAAGTTTATCACCCCTACTCAATTAAAAAAACTAGAGTTACTCCAACTCAATTTTAAAACACATTTGTCACCTATAATTAAAAGCCCCCAGTTTCTAGGTCCAATTTTTACTATCTTTTTTTTTTTTTGTCTAATTCTGGTGTTTGGTGTGTTTTCTTTGTCCAATATCTACCTTTTTGGGTCAATTTCTGGTGTCAACTACAGTTTTTGGTACTCCAATTTCTTAACTATTGTTTGGCCATAGAATTTGGGAGCTTTTTTTCAAAAAACTTTTCAAATATCTGTTTGTTTAAGGATTTTTATCACTTTTTGGATAGATTTTGAAAAAAAAATCTTCAAATCCCAAAAACAACTCTAGATTAGTTTTTTCAAATTTCAACCAAATCTATGTTCAAAAGCTAACTTAGATTCGACTGGACTTTCCTAGTTTTTTTTTTTTTTTGGTTAATTTTTTTTATATTTAGGAGATTATTTTATACCTACTCTCGTCTCCCAAAGATAAAGATCATTTTAATTATTTTCTCTATAAATTACAATCTTTTTAAATGAAAAATCCTCAAGTATTTGTGTTGCCTAAGCACAAGTCTTCAAATGATTCTAGTTCCCTGGAGCAAAGTGAAAAATCTTGTTGAGACATTTATATGATCCGTACTTGTTTATATGTGGAGCCATTTACCGAAATGTATTTGGTTGATCATAGCAAGATACATGTATGTTATCTGTATGCCCAGAAGGAACCTGTTGCTCCCTAACGCACACGCAAGTATACGTGGTCGACAAATAATACAGGATTATGAGTCCGGATTATCGTACCCAAGGGACTTAAATTAACTACTTTATAACAACTAATATAGTTATTTAAACAAGCAAAAATCGAGTTTAATAGTTGAATTATTCTAAATTGTATTTTTAATTTATATCTAAGAATTGCAACGAACAAGTATGTGTTTTGTAATCAATAAAACAAAGATTCCAGGGTTGTGATTATGTTTCCAATCCTATTGCGTTCTAATTGACTTATCGTTCATATAATTCATGTAAGATTGCTAATTGATCGATAATTATACTCATAGCCTTCTTCTGAAGTGCTATTCGCCTATCCTAACAAGATTAACACCTATATTCCTATGGAATTAATCTAGCAAGAATGCAATAAGAACACGATATTCAATTAAGCATGGTGATTAAGTATATGCCTATCCTAACCACGAATCCGTCCCTTTAAAAAGGTTAAGAACATGCTTTCTTCAATTCTTGTTCTAATCTAAACATAGTTTTCCCAAACGTAGCATAGATAATTGATAGACCTTAATTGATGGCCAAAACAATCAAGCAATTAGGCATAGAATTGAAGAAACAATCATATTAACATGAACTATTAAAACAAAATCATCAAGTTAGAAACACAATATTCATGGCTAATCACAACCCTAGAACAAGGGGTGATTAGCCACTCATGTTCAACAAAATCAAAAGATTAAGTATTGAAAAACTAATAGAGATACTAGACAGAATTGATGAACTGATAATTGCTTGTGTTGTTGATGTTCCTAAGCCTCCTTAGCTTCCAAAATCACGTTCTTCCTTCCAAGATGGGTTTAGGGGTGTTTATATAGGAGTTGGGAAGGTTTGGGGTCGAATATAGCAGAGTCCTAGGCAAACTAGGCGAAGTCAGCGTCTTCGGCGCCCTGGTTGGCGCGTGTCCAGTGGGTTTAATAAGCTTGCTGCCTCCAGCGCCACAGGTGGCGCCAGGCGCTGCCTGTGGCGCCCAAATAGTGACCTTGTCCGTTTTTGCTCCGTTTCGGCTTATTTCTTGCTCGTTTCGCCCTCAATTGCTCCCGAATCATTCCTACATATAAAAACACTTTAATTTAACATGAATCGTAGCAATTATCATCCCAATTTCACAAAACAAAAACTAAATATGATGTGATTTACTTAGAAATATATGTACTTTATACCAAACATCAGAACCAAAGCAGTATTGTGTTAGCTGAAGGAAGGAATCTGTAAAAGGGACATAACGATTAATATTCAAATGACAAAAGTTGTTGATCTACTGACCAAGCAATAGGGAACCGGCTAAACCTGTACCATCGGCTCTGAAGCTCAAATTTCCGACTTTCAAAATTAAATTTAACCTTACGTTACGGTCTCTAGTTGGAAGCTGGCTAAAGGTTGCAGTCTCAAGTTCAAATTTCAAGCTTTTAAAGATTTGAAGTTAGGCCCGGTAAATTTTCAGCTTTTGACCCGAAGCACTGCAGTTGAAGTTAGATTCTCATTTTGATTCTGAAGCGTTAAGTAAATTTTATGGGCGGTCGTCCAGTTTTGTACGCATTACAAAAAAATTGTTATTCTTTTTTTTGTTACATAAAAATTATTTTATTTTGTTCCACTTTTCACAAAAATAACTTTGAATATTTTTTGTTAAAACCTCACTAAAATGTGAGAGAAAATAACAAAAATTATCCTTATATTTTCTGGTAAGTTTAATATGCGCTCATAAATATACTCCTTAGTTGTTTTGATTCAATAAAGCTGTCAAAAGTGAGTACTTTTAGTTTTCGTCGAGTATTTAATAAATTATAATTATTTTATTAATGAAATGCGAAAAAGAGATTACTATGGAATCACATTTACAAGTGTATTTTTTACAATTTCGACTATTTTTGACTTATTACAAGATTTTGTATAACATTTTGAGGTGTAATATGCTATTTTAAATCTTGTTACTAGTATCTTGTGCATTTTTTGTTTTACGACTTCTGAATTTGACAAGTCCATTCCATTAAAATATTTAGTCTTACTTGCAATTAGGTATAAAATAACTAAATTTTGTTATTTCATAATTAATCATGCGGTCTGAAGATATAAAATTCATATATCGCGAAAGGAGTAACTCATTTTCAACGTGAATATAGGTTAGTTGCATTAAAGTCGATTGTGGTGATTGGTGAATTTGCGTTCATCCATTGGTTCGACTTTTGGACAAATCATTAGTATTTTTTATCGATTAAAGGATCAAATACTAACTATTTAATTTAGTCCGGAAGAGGTGTGATCTGTTTGTATATATTGCAATAGGAGGCTACAAAGCTAAAGTGTATCATTACTTTCTTGTTTACTTTCCAACTAGTTTCACACTTACAATATTTTTTATAATAACTTCATGTTTAAGTTAGCAGAGCACCTGTAATTTTTAATTTTTTTGTCCATTATTGGATTTGACGGAACTATATTGAGAATTCTAGTTAATTAAATTTTTAGTTTTTAGTATATTTAATAAGCATAGTTTATTAAATCTTCGATGAAAATTAAAAGCGCTTACTTTTGACAATCTTATGGGATCAAAATAGCTAAGGAGTATATTTAAGGGTCCAATTTGAATTTACTCCAAATATAAGGATATTTGTCATTTTCTCTCACATTTAAGATGATTTTTTTACAAAAAATGATCAAAATTATTTTTTTGAAAAGTGGAGCAAAGTAAAATGATTTTTATGTAATAAAAGAAAAAATAATGACTTTGGGATAATGAGCACAAATCTGAATGACCATCCATGAAATGTACTCTTAAACTTAAAATACTTTATAAATTTTAACTTAGCAAAGTACGCTGGGTTAACATTTTTAAGACCACCATTTATATTTTAACCTCATTAAAAAATCTTGGATGTTTTAGCCTTCTGTCATATTTTCTTCTTCTCCTTTCTCTTACCTCTGCATCTTCTTCTTCTCTTTGCTTTATCCTTCTGCATTTTCTTCTTCTCCTTTCTCCCTTTTCTTCTTCTTATTCTTCCAATAAATTATGCGCACAAAGCTAAAATTAAAAAGTATTAAAATACAGGGTATAAAAAATTAAAATTTCATTACTTATATTATCTTATCTTTAATGATTTGAATTGGTTTGGTCAGAGAAAAGTAAAAAATACCATTTGTTAGTTTTTGTTTCAGCTTGAAAAAAAGCTTGTTCAACAAGACCAAGTAGGTGTATTAATTTTGAAGATTTAAGTTGAATCTAACCGTTGAAAATCATTGAAATTGATATTAGAAGGCTGAATATCAAACTTGGAGCAATTTGTATTGGTCTGGATCGATTTTAAAGCAAAACATGATGGTAATTTTTTGCACGACAATTATGGCGATGGTCAGAATTTATGGTTAATTATGATGATTTATCAGGATTTTTGAAAATCAGTTATGGAGATGATTAGAATTTATAGCCAATTACGACGACTGCAAAGATTGTTGCAAATTAATTATGATGATGGTCAGAATTTTAGCTAATTGTAATTGCTAGAATTCATACAAATTGATATTTGACGATGGTCAAATTTTATAGTCAATTATGATGGTTGCTAGTTTTTTGCAAATCAACTATAGCGATGGTAAGAATTTATGACTAATTATAATAATTGGTTAGAGATTTTGATCATCATCATAAGACAGGTTCCGGATCTTTGAAAAAGTCCTCGATGACTCAGAGAGAGTAGAAGCACTTTCCTTTACGCTGAGTGTGAACTTCCGATTTTGATCATCACCGTAAGACAAAAAAATTCTAACGAGTGTACTTTAAAATTCTGACACGAGACTATTCTCTCAAGAATGCTTTTAACAGGGTCAAAATTTATCGGTGGCAGCAAATGATCCTGTTTGTGCAAATCACTGGTCCTCTAAGCGGCTATTCACTTGCAACAACAAGAAGCCTGAGCTGGCCGGCCCAGTTTCACTATGGTTTAGGGCCTTAGTCCAACTTAGGCCAAAAAATGGGCCTAAGCCCATCCATTACGACTTCAAAATCAATAGAAAAACAAATATATTAAAGGTCTGTTTGGCAAAAGAGGTTTTATATACACACAGAGAAAGAGAGCTTTAGAGCTGCCGGTTGATTTTCTTTCACTTCTCTTTCCCTTGGAGAAGAAGTTTAAGTTTTTCCAGCTTCAGATTTCGAAAGAAGCAAGCAATAATGGACGTAATCAAGTCGCAGCAAATATCAGCTCGGCCGATTGAGAAAGTGATAGTACATCCGCTGGTACTTCTGAGCATCGTAGACCACTATAATAGAGTTGCAAGGGACACCAGGAAACGTGTTGTTGGGGTTTTGCTTGGGACTTCTTTCAAAGGCACCGTTGATGTTACCAATAGCTATGCAGGTCTCAGATCTATATATTCACTTTTGCCCTTTTATGGAATTTTAAGTTTTTCTGTTGTGTTTTTTAATTACAGAAATAAAAGTTTGTTAGGTTTCGTACGAGTTAATTAGTAAAAGAAAAGTAAGGGCAAACTATGTCAACTAAATTGTGAAGTAACAATTAGTTGCCTTTATTTATGGGATTAAGTTTTGCTTGATGGGGTTTATGGTTGTTTTTTCTTTTTGTGGCTCGCTTTGTGTCATTTCTGTTCTTGCCTTTGTTTGTGGATAGAATTGACCTGAATAGAGTGAAATTGACGCGAAGATTGTATAGCTGACCTAAAGTAGTTGACACTTAAAGTAGTTGATTGTTTTTTTTGGTCTCCTGATGGAATTAAAAGATAGTTAGTTTAGGTTTTCTTCTGAGCTAAGTTACGGAAAGAAAATGAGTATTGCTCGAAAAAAGAAAAAGGAAAGAAAGGATCAAAAGAAAAAGGGTAAAGTTCTTGCCTTGAATTAGGTATAAGTATCTGATTGTGCAATCCAAGGGCGTGACCTAGTGGTCATTGAAGAGGGAGAATAGAACTATTACGTTTCAAGTTCAAATACTAGCGGAGGCAAAAAACACTTGTGATTTCTTCCCATCTGCCTAGGCCTTGGTGGTAGAGGTACTTAGTGCTTATGATGGTAGAGGTAGCAGCTACCCAGTAGAATTAGTGGAGATGCGTGCAAGCTGGCCATGACACCATAGTCATATTAACAATAACTACCTAATCACCGGGAACTTGTAACATGAAATTCAATCTGCCTAGTTATTTTGGGTGAATACGTCATGGAAAGAAACTGAAGTGGAGCTAAATATTGTTGAATTAGCCCTAGGGCCAAGAGGCTTTTGTTTGGTGGTCAATGTTGGATTGAAGGTTAGATGTATGCTTACAATTTAGAGAAGTATATGGTTCTTTGAAGAATGGATCTGCTTCTTCTTTCTGTTGGGAGGTCTTGCCTGAAGCTTGTAAAAGCAATAAGCTTTTTGGTTGTCTAGAATGGGAAAGAGAAGCTAGAAATAGATAGAAAGTGGCTGCTTTTTAGTTTTTAATGTTTCACATGAATTATGCTACATTCTGGATGGAGGAATTGCCGTATTCTTTTTTATTGACAATTACTTAGATTTGTCACTTAAAGTGCCTCTTTGCCAAGCTTGTCAAGGAAGGACAGAATACTCATGATGAAAGGCTTTAAAATGTGTGATTAATTGGCTTTATATTGTAATTCTTTTCTAGAAAAGTGAGGTGAATGAGAATGAGTAACCTTTTTTACATGGGTAGTCCTGTTAACTCCTCAAAATTATTCTTACTGAAGTGAATGAAAATAAGAAATTTCATAACATGCTTCAGTAACCGACACAGTTTAATTGATTGCTGAATTTTGAGGGAAGCACTGACATTTAGCTCTTCTGCGGTATCAGTTAGTGGAATGATGTTATAACTCTGAAACCTATGCAATTTCCTAAGGTTCAAATGAGTAACCTTCTTTACATGGGTTCATCTGGCTGAATCCTTTACCCTTTTCCATGTTTTCCTTCTAACTAAATCAAGAGCTTGGTTCAGCCTATAGAGATCAATCTATTAGACCTTTGTGATTTTACCTAACATCTTTTGTTGTTGCATGCAGTGCCCTTTGAAGAGGATGACAGGGACCCAAGTATCTGGTTTCTTGACCATAACTATCATGAATCAATGTTTTCCATGTTCCGTAGGATAAACGGTATCATTAATCTTATGTGATATGCAATTAATGTGTTTTTAGAAGTACTGTCACCTGTTTGAATGTTCATACTTTTTTTTGGTCCTAATTGTTTCAGCCAAGGAGCATGTTGTTGGTTGGTATAGTACTGGTCCAAAACTTAGGGAAAATGACCTGAACATCCATGGACTTTTTAATGAGTAAGGACATTACTTTCTTTCTTCTTTTTCTTTCTTTCTTTTTCGTTGAGAGATCCTTTTTGATCTTTAGTTTGTCAACATGAGAATCTGTCGTGATCAATTATGCCTGGATGTGTTTTTCAAGCTACAAGCTTTGTCTTATCAAATGAATCTATTAGAGGGAACAAGAAGAGAAATTGGGGACAGAATTGTTACAACACAAATGAGGGGTATACCTAAAAAGGAAAACAAATTAATATACTTGCACAGGCAAAAAGGCAATGTCACAGGAAATGGTTGAAATGCACAAGTCAAGCTAGTTTACTTACCTGTTGATCTTGTGCTAGTCACTTGATTGAATAACTTTCCCTGTTCACTTCCCAAACGCCTTAAGGAAATTTAAATAGCATTTTCATGGGTATCACAAAACTTTCAACCCAAAACCACTCTTTTTTGGGATAATGTACTTTCAACTCTACACAATTTTGTTTTTAAGTCGAGTTTCATGGTATTATATCGGCTTGATGGTGCCTAACTCAAAACAACATTATACATTATGAATTTCTAATAAACTGCAAGCTAGATTTGTAAGATAACTTAGTATAGATTTTGATAGTAGTATGACATTGGCAAAAGAGGTGTCTGAGAGAGAAGTGTATGTGCAAATTGTGGCTTGTCCTTTTCCTGTTTGCTACATTTTAAGAAAGCCACTTATATGCAAAAGTTGGGTAGATGTCTCCAATGGGAGATTTCTATCTATTGCTGACAAGAGGTTCTCAATACATGAAGGTGGTTATGTGGGGAGTACATTCCATATGTAATATTCCAAATGTCCTCATGAATTATATCAGTGCTGCACATCCTCTTTTTTTTTTTCAATATAATTTTCGCCTTGTCCATGTCTTGTAAAACTGTTTGGAGACTTTCGATGTTGTGATATTTCAAATTTCGCAATAGTTCTAGTAACATAGACTTCTCTAGTACTGAAGTAAAATAAATTCTGTACATTTTATGAAAAAATAGCTTCCCGATCTCTTGAGGCTCTATTCAATGAATCTTTTCTATCAAGGCAATGTGATTGCTGTATGAATTTTCACAAAAGTTTTTATTCTCGTTTTGCTCACTTTTTCACCTGCTATAAGCCTGCTCTGTACTGATGCACCTTAATGAGCAGGTGGCCAACAGTAGAGGTATAACTTCTCCTCAGAGATGTCTTTTGTATGAAGCTACCAAATTTTGCGCTGGTCATCCTAGGAAAAATTATTTATCTGCTGGATTTATTTTCTCTGAACTAGGTAGGGTAAGCAGAATATTGCAAAATCAACCTGTCCAAGCCAAAGAAACCAAGTATTCAGCTACGCTGGCCGTTAAACCTTAGAAATCAGCTTAAACTGCACTAACCATGAGATACAGGCTGCAGTGTAAGCAGAAGGGTATATAGAATTGTCAAAACTTAAAGATTAGGTAAATGATGTGAAGTACAGAGTACAAATTAGAAAGTTGCTTAAAATTTTTCCTCTTTACTTTTTCAAGAGATTAAATTTCTTTAATTTGTGGCAACAATGTCTTAAGCCTTGTATCTTTTGTGCTATAAGGTTAAAAAAAGTTTAACCACCCAAATAAGCTACTTATTGTTGCTGATGTTGTTGCAGCTATGTCCCCACTCCAGTCTTGGTTATAATTGACGTCCAGCCCAAGGAGCTAGGCATACCAACTAAGGCATACTATGCAGTTGAGGAAGTTAAAGAGGTAACGACCTAGATTAGTAGTTGGTTTGTTTCTAAAAGGGTTTGGTGCTTGATGATATTCATAAACTGTTTGTGCAATGAACTTGATGTGCTATACGGTTATACTTGCAGAATGCAACTCAAAAAAGCCAGAAGGTATTTGTGCATGTACCTTCAGAAATTGCTGCTCACGAAGTTGAAGAAATTGGTACAACTCCAAGCTTATCTTTTTATTCTGTAATTTACCGTGTTTTACTTATAGAATTTTAAATTGGTACTTTTGTTCCTTTTCTTGAATTTGTAAGCAGTTTCCAATCTTCTCCATTGCAAATGACAGTTCAACATGTATAGGCGTTGCAAATTTACTTGCCATGTATTCTAATTGACAGGTGTTGAGCACTTGCTAAGAGATGTGAAAGATACTACAATCAGTACTCTTGCAACTGAGGTTTCTTTCAGAACCTTCTTCTAACCCTGTTAAGTTTTAAAAAAAAGATAATTATAAGTGGGGCTTCTTAACAAGTAGAGGACAATAAGAACTTTGAACACTTCCAATCCAGGTAACTGGGAAACTGGCAGCTTTGAAGGGATTGGATGCTCGACTTCAAGAGATACGGAGTTATCTAGATCTTGTCATTGATGGGAAGCTTCCTTTGAACCATGAGATTCTTTACCATTTGCAGGTTAACATTATTATAAACTTTCCTTCTCTTTTTCTGAATTCATAGTCAGTCTTATAGTTGCTGACTTCTATTTCTATAAAAAGTTTTATGAATTTGTAGGTGTAGTTCAAGCAGCTTTCACTGCTTGAGGACCTTATTTGAACAAATTATTCTGCTAGATTTTAGGAATATCTTATCCTTGGCCATGAGTGGAGACATGTTTTCTTTAAAGAATTTTTGCTGCATGGCAGTCTGGTTGCATAGACGGTGATTGCTTGTTGCAACCTTACCAAATCATTTTTTTATTGTTAAAGGTAATATATTGATATCAGCAATTAGAAAGTGCTGAGGAATTCTTTACAACAGTAGACTATATTATCCGAATCACTCTATTCTGAATTTTCTTTTAGTAAGATGTCGGAAATAACTTCAATAGCCTAGGCACCAATTGTATTTCTAGATCAAATCTGTTACTAACACATGGATTTAACATAAAACGCTGAAATGACCCCTGTTCTGCATCTAAACAAAAGTGTTGCCATCTATTGATCCGCCAACTGCTGCCAGTGTTTTCTTCATTTTATATTGTGGTACGGATGGTCTGATTTTTGACCTACTCTCCGTCCAATTCCATGATGCTAACATGTTGAACTCGGAAAAAAAAAATTCTTGCAGGATGTCTTCAACCTACTGCCAAATCTAAATGTTGCTGAATTAGTTAAAGCATTTTCAGGTAAATTAGCTGGAATGCCATCTCTGTTTCAATTTAACAGAATCTCTACCACATTATGTTGTCTTTTAACCTTTTGAGCTTCCATTTAATTCCTTCTTGCAGTGAAAACAAATGATATGATGTTGGTCATATACCTATCTTCACTTATCCGAAGTGTAATTGCTCTTCATAACTTGATCAACAACAAGGTACATTTTAATCTGTAGTTTCACTTGTTTGTTTTGTCATTATATTTAGAAAAAAATCTGTTGTGCAAAGATTAATACTGTCTAGATGAGGGTTTAATGACTTATAAATAAAAAATATAACAAAAGAAAAAGAAAGAGAGTAGTTCCAGAGGCTTAGTTTGTCAGTGCCACTGCCTTTAGTTTCCACAACAACCAAGCATATGGTTAGAAACGGATGCAGCTGCCAATCTTTTACCTAGTCCTAGCTTCTGCGATTGTCCTGCTTATACCTAGAATGTTGATGCTTTTTCCTGCTACATTTTATAGCATATTATATTGCGCGTCAAGCGCTTTATCTATTATCTATAGTAACTGAGGCTTGTGCTATCCATTTCAGATGCTTAACAAGGAACATGAAAAGGCTGAGGATTCAAAGCCTCTTGCAGTGCCAACTGCAGCTGGAAGCTAAGCACTCAGTCCCCCTTCCCCCCCTTTTGGTCAGTCACTGCACGAAACTTGCAGCTTGTTGCAATTGGAACCTGAATCTGCCTTGTGACAATCTTGCACGTGGAGGAACTCTCTTATGTTTTAGTTTCTCTTCAGTTAGCATTGTTCCTCCAGATTTTAGAAGTTGTTGTCCAGTGGGATTTAGATTGATTGACGGAGAACATATATTTTCTTTGTATTAACTGATCAAACTTCGTCCCTTATTTCTTTTTCTGAATTGAGTTAAAACACTGGCTCAACAAGTAGGTTCATGTTGGTGCGTCGTGTATGAATTAATCACTTGGTACCTAAAATAGATGAATGTGACTTCTTAATTGCACTCTCAGTGGGTGTTTTGGTGTTTAGAGGGGCAGTTGCCTATTTGTTACTTGTATGTGTAGAGTTATTCCGTGCATTAAGTCTCCCCAAGATAGCTGGGAATCGTCTTCCGTAAAAGAGATGAGTTTTCATTCGATAAACACTTGGGGAGGTAGATACAAGCTGTTTCTTTTTACAGTTGGCTATATGGCTACAAATCATACCTCAATACACCATTTCCAACCTTTAATAAGGTTTTTCCTATACTACCTCCCTTTATCTATGAGGCATGGGAGGAGTGAGTGTATATTGCAGACCGAGCTATAGAAAGAGTAAGCATATGTTGTAGACGGTCTTCTGCTTGCACTTTTAGGACAAAGGTGGTAACTTTAATGTGGGGCTTTTGTGAAAATGGAACTTTTTATTCTTTTTGCTATCCATCGTGAATGGAGAGGTTAATACACATTAGTATGCTTGATCCGTGTAATTCTTTTGCTTTATGCCATTACAAAGCCTTGTTTGTCATTAATATTTTAACAGTCGGCAATTGTGACCTCTCAAGAGAATTGACGACAGCATAACAAATCCAGTGCTAATACATCTAAGACTCCTCAATTGGCGTTGTTAGTGACTTCCCAGGAGTGTTAATACATCTAAGACTCCTTAATTGGCCAGTAGTAACACAAGATTATCTTGGACATAGGCCGATGCTTTGATGAATTTTTAATCGTCGAACAGAACGTGATAGATGAGAAAAATTGCAACAAAACAGACGGGTAACCTACTTTTAATAGGCAAGGCAAGCTCCTTTACTCTGAATTAGAGAATTCAGAATCAAACCACCATCCAACGTCTGCGCTCATCTGTGCGTTTCAAATTTTGTGGTCAATGCTCCCTGCAAATTCTGGCTGTTGTAGCTCTCTTGTAACGAATTTCATTACTATGATGGTAGCACTCCTCATCCCCCAAAAAGGTTGTAACAAAAGGAACTAAAAATCACAGGTATTAAAGGCGTACAGAAGTTGAAACTGAAGAACTGCATTCTCATCCCTAGATTCAATTTAATTACTAACCTACTTAGCTTGCAGCCTCAATAATACGCCTTCATTGACCATGTTTAATCAGGAAATTAACTTTCTTATCCATCCATTGATCCAATTATTCCTTACATTACCAAATTCAGCCTCATACCTGTGACTTTATAACTTTTGACTGATCATGCTCATCTTGCACCAATCAACTTAATAATCCTCAAACTAATTAAGCTGTTGACATATAACTCATTTGTATCCATCCCACTCTTTCTAGACCCACTTTATTCTCAAAGACAGACATTCTGCTATTGTATTTGAATTGTCTAACAATCCCCTCGCATCAGCTATTAATGGAGCAAGATATCTAGATATGTAGGTATATCTATACAGTCTACACTGTTATCGAAATAGAAGATCAGGCTACCAGCAAAATGCTAAAAAAGTTACCGGTATTAAATTTGTAGGAAGACCATCATTCACAAGCACTCATGCTGCATCTTAGAAGCAACCCAAAAATGTCTTTTAACAATGAATATATGTATAGAAGAGAGCATGAACATAGCATCACATACAGAAAAGAAACCACATAGTAAATGCACTTATCACACAATGTTAAGGTAACTCCAGCACAGAGGGAAGAAGGAATAAAATGATATAGGTAGAAACATCCAACGACATTCAATCATCTCAAATGTTATTCGTTACAAACTTCCTAAAAGATACAGCAGTACAAGCTACTCTTACTGATATTTCAGGGGCCAAGGCGCCTCGGTCAGTTGCCAAGAAAGGGGATGTCTTCCTTGCTACGACTTGACTCAATTTACATAATGAAGGAAAGAAAAGAGTAATATAAGTTTCTCTATCACTTATCTTTGGTGGAAACACCATACTTCTCCTGAAGCTTCTGTAACTCTTCCTCCTTCTTCTTCTGGTCAAATTTCTTACTCATCTTTGCTTGCTGGTAATACAGAACTATCAAGTATCTGCCCAATAACAAAAACACCAAATATACATCAAGATAACTATGTCAGTAGAAAAAAAGAAAAACTCTAGTGTTAAAGAAGCCCTAAATTTCTTGAAAAAGAAGTCCAAGTATAATCATCTAGTATCCGAAAGCACTAGCCTGACTAATCCATATTTGGATCCGTAGGGCCCACTAAAGGGAGAAGCACTCCCTACCACTAGTTTCTCCATTCCTAGGGCTCGAAGAACTCTGGTTAAGGGTGAAATCTCTTATCCATCCCACCATAACCCTTGATGGTAGCAAGAATGAATTCACATTCATATGACTGATCCTAACTAGTTTAGAACTGACACCAATTATATGTCAAAATAAATAGGTCTGTACCTCTAGTTATAGAGAACTCCTGATCTCTATTAAAAGCCAATTTACTGATTATTGGAATAAAAACTAGTCAAAATTGAGCACAATGGAAATTAGAATTCATATAGCAGACTCCAACTAGTTCGCCTAGTTGTTGTTATTGTCAAACACTTTTTCTAACCATGAATTCTACATGCACAATTTAGATAGTTTTAATTATAGAAAAATTACTAGTGCAAACTTTATTTTAAAATAAACTAGCGATATCTGACATGGGACCAAAAAATAAATGATAATAAGATAAGTGATAGACCGCAAAAAAAAAAAAACCTAAGTGATAGTCATCCAATCACATTGAAGCAAATAAAAATAACACAAAGTGAGATAGACAACAAGAGGTTTTTACCGATTAGCGACATTGAAGCCGGAGAGGTGGTCGACGGCGGTTTTAGCATCGTAAATATCCTCGTAGACGATGAAAGCAGTACCACGGGTATCCTTGTTTGTGCCGATGCGAATCTGCCTAATAGCACCGTACTTGCCGAATATATCGTACATCTCCTCGCTCGTTATGTTGAACGGAAGGTTCCGAACGTATAGCACCCTGTTCACCTCCGGCGGTAGCCGGGTATTGCCCTTTCGGAGACTTATCGCCGCCATCTTTTCGCCGGAGAAAAATTGAGAATTTTAGCCTTTTAGGCTTTTACCTAGATTATTATAGGGTTATTTCAGCTCACTCGACTTTAATTTGTTTTTTGTGAGGAAAAGGTGAAAATAGCAAAAACATCCATAAAGTATGGGGTTATGTCTAAAATAGTCCCTTAAAAGTATTTCTAAGCAATTCCAGTCTTTTAATTTGTTAAAAGTGAATATTGTTGGACTCCGTCAAATATTTAATAAATTCTGATTACTAAATTTAACAGAAACTGTGAAAGAGAAATTAAAATACAATATGTACGTAAATAATTATTAAATAAGTAGTTTATTTGGTTCAAATTTCTAAATCAGAAATAAATAAATTTTCAAGTCGGTTTGATTCAGTTTCGATATAATACGGGTTTTTATTTTGAACATCCCTAGTTGAAAGTGAATATTTTTGACTCCATCAAATATTTAAAAAATTGTAATTATTAGATTTTGACAAAAATTGTGAAAGAAAAATTAAAATACTATATGTACGTAAATAATTAAAAAATAAGTAGTTCATTTGGTTCGAATTTTTGATTAAATCAAATTAAACCAAATATTGTTGACTTCTCAAAATGCCAAACCTAAAAAAAAAAAAATCAAGTCGGTTTGATCCAACTTTTTAATTTAATTCAGGTTTATGTTTTGAACACATATGGTAAATTACAAAAAATCAACATTTATGAAAAGAATTTTACCAAGTTAAATTGACTACAACTCCAAACCTTAATTTTATCCTCACGAGTCAACGACAGCAGGGTTCAATCCTAGACCAACGTCCACTACCTCAACATAAGTCCTCTTCCTCGCCTCATGAGCAGTGATGGACATAAAATTTGAAAAATTGAATTTCGAATCGGACCGAATTAATTTGGTATTTTAATATTGATGTTTGGTATTTTGATATTCTTCAATAGAAATTTTTTGATATTTCAGTACGATACTCAGTATTGAGTTTTCGATATTTCGATATATCAAAATATTTCCTACAGTTTTCCAGTCCTAGACTTAGTCCTACACTTGACCAGCCGGCCAACCCACCTCTATAATTATATTTTTCAGCCTAATAAACTGAACGCAACACCCATTGCCCAACACCCAAGCCCCAAACGGGCGTTCCAATTCCCTAATTCCCGTTAAAATAGCACGGGCTAGGCAGTTTTCGGACTGGTAATTGAAAAATAGCCATTATTTTGATGCAACACAAAAAGTTCCAATATAATATACTGGAGATTGGAGCACCCTTGTGTGAACTTCCAGCATATTATGTTGGTACTCGAGCACACAGAAAGTTCCAGCATAATATACTAGAGATTGGTGCACCTGTATATGAACTTCCAGCATATTATGTTGGAACTCCAGCACACGGAAAGTTCCAACATAATATACCGGAGATTAGAGTACCTGTATATGGACTTCCAACATATTATGGTGGAACTCCAGCACATTATGAAATTCCAGTATGTTATACTGGAAGGTCACATGTAAAAATTCGAACCCAACATATTATGCTGGAATATTTTCTAATTTTTCAATTACCACTTATAAATCGTGGCTATTTTTTCAATTGTTACTTGTAAATCTGGCTATTTTTAAATTTCTCCCCTAATTCCCTGTTTCCCTTAATCCTTTCTCCTTTCCCTAAATTATTTTCTGCTGAAATTTTTTGATTTGTTAATTTTCTTCTGAAATTTTCTAGATATTTTGAAGTTCTTGTATAAATTTTATCAGTAGTCAGGTAGATACTGTACTTATTTTGAAGAGGCATATGCAAATTGCCACTTAGCTATGCTAGTTTTAACATAATAATATGTATCTTAATGCAAGTAACCTAAATTATTTTTATTATATATTGTTATGTCTTGGCTGAACTACAGTTTGTTGCTTCCTTTTACACTTCATTCTTTCTTAAAAGATTTTTTTACTTGTTGGATTGATTTACTCCACTCCTTCACCGAAATATCGGTGGCTAGTATCACTGCTTGTCATGTTAGATAGGGACTATACGATATCGTACTGAACTAAATAAGAAATTGTCGAACCGTACCGAACTACTTTGGTACGATATTTGGTATGCACAATTGATATATCAAATACCGAAGTACTGAACCGTAATTTATAAATACTGTACCAAAGTACCGAACACCCACCTCTACTCATGAGCCAACACACCTCTCAGTCGAGGCACAAGCCCATAGATAAGGGCAAATGTCTACTGTATTTAGTGGGCGTTTGGACATAAGAATTGTAAAATTTCGAAAAAAGTGGAAAAAAATATCAAGTTAAAATGGTATTTGCAAATAAAGTTGTGTTTGGACATGAATATAATTTTGGGTTATTTTGAATTTGAGAGTGATCTGAAGTGAAAATTTTGAAAAATAACTTTTGGAATTTTTAAATTTTCAAAAAATTTGAAAGTTATCTTCAAGTGAAATAAAAAAAAAGTGAAAAATTTTTCCAAACAAAAGGATTCCTTTTTTATGGCCAAACGGGCTCTAATATGTCAAAAACTTTCCAACTTTAATGAACCTTGAGCAAACTATTGAGCTATGTTGACTAACAATATTCCAATTAAAGTGTCGAAACTTGTAGTACCAAAAAAAAAAAAAAAAAATCAAACTTACCAAAGATGCCGACTGGACAATGCGTGAAGGATGCTCCACTAATTATAGATTACATTCTATGACGATATGATTACAATGCTTGCTTCCAATGAAAGAAAAACAATCTTCCTTTCGGACCTTGCAGGAATGAAGCTTTCTTGCCCTAATGCAATTTGTGCTCGCGACACTTTTCTTTTTTCCAGAAAATAGGGTTATCATTCTCAAAATATGGGACCTCCTCAAGTAAAAATCTTATGTCTTGTGCAATTATATGCCAGAAGGAGCTCCTGGAAACTAATCTATGGGTGGATCATGTTGAACTGGAATCTGGAAAGCTGTTGCGTAATTGCGGATATCACGGGTCCATATCTCTGAACATTGTCGTAAAGTTCAAACAATGGCACAGCAAGAAGCTTCAGAGTTTTTGGGACTGCAAAGTACTCTCTTTCAGATAGATGAACAACAAAGAGCTTCTTACACTCCTTCGGTTTTGTCAGTATGGGTACATTATAGTTTCAAAGTTTGGCCTCCACCAGATGGCCACACACTCGCCGATCTGCCAATTTTGGCTGAAGACCAATTGGGAAGGAACATTCCCTTACCAATTTTGTAATCCCACAAGTTGGGTTTGAAGAGGATAGAATGTATGCAGACTTACTCCCACCTTGCAAAGGAAGACAAGTTTTCGGGCATATTGTCTCATCCCAGAATATAGACAAATTTATTAATGTAGCTAGAGGAACTTTAGAGCATATTCCTAAGATTAGAGCTACATATTGCAATCATGTTTGTTAGTTTTCTTTCGAGGAAATCTTCCACTGGGTTTGCAGTTTGGGACTGTTACAATCCATCTTTTGGTCCAACTACAAAATTTATAAGCCTGTTGAAGACTATGCAACCATTACTCACCAAATTACTCAACCAGAAAATAAAGAGAAATACTCTTTCTTAACCAGCTAAAGAAATATGCTTTATTTGAAATCTGTTTATCAGATATATCAGAGACCAGAAGCGTACAGCTTATAAGAAATTGCCAAAAGTTAGAAAATAAATTCACATTGCCTGTGATTAAGTTCTGATGCAGTCAACAGTACACTTTTGCTGGCGACATAGCAAAAGTTACCTTCAACATTTGGAAAAGGAAAGGGATGTTGCTGATACATGTTTTATCTAGAGAGATAGCTAAACCAGTGACCAGAACCAGAAGTTGAAAGAATAAGATTCTTCTGCTTCAGTCTCTTACATTGGCCACGCAAACACTTTAAAATGATAGGCTCAACCCTGATAGAGATGAATAACAATTTCTTAGGCACCACATAAGAATTTGATAGATCTCTTCAGGCAATTAGATCAAACATCTATTTCTCTATACCTTCATAAAAGCTAGCTTGTTAATGTTTTTTCAGGGCATTCATTTTATCCCTGAGGTAGTACAGCTTTGCCCTCCTCACTTTTTTCTTGTCCAGCACCTTCATCTCCTTTATGTTGGGCGAGTACCTGCAAATCATCGAGTCACTTACAAAACAGATTAGGAGTCCAATCTTGTTAATGCGCTGAAACCAAATCATGAAGCACCTCTGATAATTGCAACCGTAAGAGATACTCACATATTGGCAGGAATGTAGAGTCAATTATGCATAGCAAATATTTAGATGTAAATTGTGCAAGTTAAACATAACTTTCTAAATTTAAATGGAAATAAGGGGTGCAATATAAGTCTAATGAAAAAAGTGTAGAATGCTCAAAAAGGAGGAGAGGGGGTGGGGGCCTCACGCAGAGGCAAAGTCAGTAATTCAATTTTATGGGTTCTGCATTTTAGAATGATGACTTCAAGTACTAATAACTGGGTTCTACATTTAATATTTATAAATATTTAATGAAATTTATAACACAAATACACTTTGAGCAAAAGCTACTCGGCTCAGCCAAACCCGTACTCGGGCTCCTAGCTCCGTCCCTAGCCTCATGGTTCAAGCATTTCCCAAGAAGCAGAAGAGTTAAGTTAAACCCACTTCGACAAACACAAATAGGACGAAAAAAGACAGATGATGAAACATACATAGGGAAAAAAGTAAGAAAAGTAACTGATGCTCCTTGCATGCTAACCTTCTGGTAAAGGCCATACTAGCTCTGATCACCATTTACTACCACCCACATTTTTCAGATGTAGTTACGATACAACAGAAAGGACCATTATGGTTTCTTTTAAAGAAAAGGTTTAGGCACCTAAATTACCAAATGTTAAGACACTCAACTGTGAAAGCTTCTCTCCTCTTGGGTCTCACCATCTCCTACAGAGCAAATGAAATCTCCAGATTAAACTCTCTCCAGGTAAAACTGACCCATTATGTTATCAACACTCCGTCCGCCGTCTACTTACCGTGACAGAGACAGATTGTAACTGGAATTGTGCCAAATAAAAGTCATTTTACTGAAGTGCACAAAATATAAATCAATTATAATATCAGCTAAGGATCATTCCATGATGCCATGCCAGCATCGATTATTATTAGAAAGCATCCCGCTAGTGAGTTCTCTACCATAACAGCTCTTACAGCAATAACTTCAATCAGGTTGAAGCAGAGGATCACTGCCGAAACTTAGATTTACTCAACAGTGCAATAACACAAGGAAAGAGCATCATAACCTAAACCTAGCAACTGCAGGCATTAAGTGACAACCAAAAGAGCAATCATTTAAGAATGTGACAAACACACAAACAAGCAGATGAGGACTTACAGATGAAATAAGTTTTCAACCCCAACTCCAGCCACAAGTCTTCTTAATCTGAATGTAGTATTTAAACCTGCATTGCGCCTTGCTATCACTATGCCTTTGACAATTGAAACACGTCTCTTGTTCTCCGGCACTTCCTGCAATATAGCCATCACCATACCACCAGCAGAACATCAGTTTTCCTTGTTCTTTTTCCTAGTAATATACTTTTTCTAAAAAGAAGGAGCAAGCACAGATGCAAACTATATGCAGGACTTTCTTTCTAGAAAATCAGTCCAACATACTATACATGTTGGAGGACCATTTGGTCAATTCTGGTTGTTAAATAGGAATTGAAAAATAAGACATGATCCATTTTAACAGAAGCTTCTGTACCACTTTGAGCTGGACAATATAACCAGGCTTTATATCAGGTATCGGACTCCGTGCCTTTACTTCTTCAACAGCTTCTTTGTCAAGAATCTACATCGTAATAGAAATAGGACATTCATTAGACATTGAGGATATCTGAAGTCTCTTAAATTTTAACAAAAAGGGGGAAAAAAGGGCAAGAAAATAAACCAAAGAGACAAAGGAAACTATAATTTTTTGGAAAAGGCCCTATCTTCTATTGTACCTGCATTATATGTGCTGCTGTTTTATCAAGCCTCTTAAATTTGATACGTGGAGTTGCCAAACAAGAAGAAGCATCTTCAGGAACTTTGTCAACTGAAGTAGCACCTGTTGTGAGGAACCTCCTAGGTAAGTTTGGGACCATGGTAGCGTCTTGTGATAAACATGATCTAGAAACCTTGTAAGGTGATGCCAGTGACTCTTGGGAGTAATGCTTAGAGTGCACAGACAAGTTCAATCTAGACTCGAAGTTCTGACAGAGGTTGCAATTTCAACAAATTAGTTATCAGAAGAGAAAAATATTAATTTTATATAATGCTAAAGCAGTATTGCTTCATGCCTGCACAGAAAAGAACCACCATAACATGTAATATATTCCTTCCATTCAAATTTGACAATGCAAAAGGCATGCAGGTCCCTACTCCATAAACCACAACATGTCCTTATAGAGCTTAGTGGCAATGTACACAACACATATACAGCTTGAAATCACTTCATCTAGAATATACTGAGATTCAAGCACGTTAGCATGTGCACATATGGAGCTTAGAAACATTCTAGCACAACTCATACAGCTTTCAACCAATCCACATCGTCATTAAATCATAGGTACTTAACAGACTCCAAAAGTTCAATGAAAACACCTTTTTGTCAATAATATCAAAAAGGAATTATGAAGACAATAAATATAAGTACAGTATGCTGGAACAAATAAGAACAGGGTTTTACGCCCTCAGAAAAAGATCTGGTTCAACATGGCAACTCTGAAGCTCTCTTGGTTCTCTTGGCTTGATGCAGCACTCTAAAGAAGTGCCCCACCTTGTTTTGCATTGCAGGGTTACAAGGCAGTTATGGGACATGTTTTGGAAATATTTGGAATGTCTGGACCATACCAAGCTCAATTTGGGGCTATGCAAGAAATCTTAAAACAATATACCTCAGGCCATTTGGTGGACTGTTTGGCTTGAAATAAATAGCAAATATTGTTTAAAGCAATAGAAGAAACATACATAGCCTTTGCTATCTTTTTGGTGCAACCCAGTTATTGTATATGATGTAGATGCAATCACGCAGTGATAGAAACAATAGGAGACTGCACAAATTTGTAATTACGCCTGATGCACTGGCTTAGTGCAAGTATTGATAAAATCTCAGTATTACTTATTAAACAAAAATGATAGGTATCTCTTGTATGTCAGTCATTCACATTTGGGACGATACTAACAATCAAATACAAGTAACAAGCAGACGTCATTCAAGATTTTCTTCCACAACACACGCCATACGTCCAACACATTGTTCATAGTAATCTAATAGTCAATATATTAAAAAATTAGGAAGATGAGAGTGATAAGAACTTACTCCTAGCTCGACTTCCTTCTTTGTAGAAACATTACCTGATTTACAAAATCCAAATAAAAGAATTTTAACTCATTAGCATCCAATATAAAATCAATACATACAACCTCAAAACAATAAATACAAAAATCAGAGACAATCCAGGATTTTATGTCTCCACACACACACACACACACACACAAGTATTCAACTATAGTTCAAATGAATGACAGTGAGGTAAAGATGTGAACAATACTAGCGTACCAAAATCAGAGTTAAAATGCCGAAGATACAGAGAAACGGAGGGACGAAAGATCTCCGAAATTGGAGATGAAGACGAAACAGAAGCAGTGACGAAAAGGTTGCATTTTGGAGGGGACAGAGATGGGGTTATCGTTTGGAGCTGCGAAGAGAGTCTTCTCCACATTTCTTCTACGCTCTGACGCTTCTAGGGTTTCGGAGAGGTAACGGAATTGGAATACAGAGTCGCCTGCGATTGCCGCCGGTAGAGCGGCGGAGTATGGTGGTGTTTGCTGAAACTGAAAGCGTCTGTGTAGGTTCAGAAGCAATAACAATTTGGGGTTTAACACGAACATTTTGTTAAAAGAGTTTCTCAAAATTAAATCAAAAACTTTTCTCGGAAAATTATATTTTATAGACTAATTTTTTAATAATTAAATCCTAATCCAAATGCGGGTATAATGGTGTATTCACAAGAATAGTTGATTAGGGTATAAATTTCACGAATGGTCATTTAATTATAAATTTTTTTCGATTTTGTTTTTTCACCCAAAAATCATATAATTATGACTTTTTTTCACCAAAGTCATATGACTATGTTTTTCACACAAAAATCTTATAACTTTTACTAACTCACACAAAAATCATAATGATAAAAAAAAATAATTTTTCAGTAGTATTTTCTTATTTTGTGATTTTTTTAATTTAAAGTCTAATAAATAGTAATCCAATTGTAAGCAAGTAATTTTTGCCCTACAAAATATTCCTACAAAAATTCACAAAAAATGATTTTCTCTAATTGTTTTTGATTTTATAGTTTTTAGGAATTCCTCTTTAATTGTTTATTTGCATTGTAGTTGCATTTCTTATGCATGTCGAATATCTTTTTTTTTTTTTAGATTTTTAATTGCATTTTTAAGATTTAATCACATATTAAATACATAATTGATAAATAAAAATCACAAAAATACCCTAGTCATTTTACATTTTTAGCTTTTGGTTTTCAAATTAATAATTTTCTTTTGTTAGTTATTGTTAAGGTAATTAATTAGTTAATTAATAGATAAAGTAGTAAGGGTTAATCTTGCAATTTGAGTTCTAAGTGCTATTTGAGTTTAAAGTGGCTAACATTAAAAATAAAAAAATAAAAAGGTTGGTCTTTGTTGAAAATCGGGTTAAAAGCACATTTGATTAAGTGGCCTAAATCGCCAAATCTGCGTAAGCCCAAACCCCGTTAGACCCGGTCCAGCCCACTCCTTATACCCAGTCCATCCCCCTATAACCAAAACAACAATGTTTTGGTAACGCTTAATCTCCACCCTTGATTTTCCCTGATCCTACGGCCCGGAACTACCCCTCATCTCCCTTATATCTGTCCGAAACAACCGTCCCCCCTCCAAACCCTAAACCCAGCTCCACCTCGTACCAAATCCATGATCAATTTCCCCAGTAACCTCCCCAAAATCCAAAAATTTTAAATCTAAGAACCCCAGAAAAATCTAGTTTCACCCTTGTCGGTTCTTAAAGTTTCAGAATACGATTCGACCTGAAACTCACGTCCGATTGATGTTACTTTCGGCTCATTTCGAAAAGTGTTCGGATTCGATGATTGACTAAAACATTACCGAAAAAGATTTCTTTGCTTTTCCTTTCTTCTTTCTTCTCTTGTTTTGTCTTTTTTTTTTTTTACATGTTAGCATAATAGGATTTAACAAATAACTAGTTCTATGTTTGTATGTTTATAGTTATTTAAATACTTGTTAATTTTGATGCATTTAGTGTTAAAAGCCACTGTTTTTCCGTTTTAAAATTTTCTTCTGTTTCGGTCACTCGAGTTGGTATTGCTTGGTCGAATGGGGATCTGCCTTATTTGACAGGCAGGCTCATTGGTCTCAAGTCAGTAAGTTTAGGCTTAAGTGTGGTGGTTAATTGGCCCAAATTTTTGAGTTTGTCAGGGTAAAAGAAAAGAAGTTAAAAGAAGATAAAGGAACAAAAGGGGGCTATTTTTGAAAAAGAAATCAGACTTTGGGGGCTTTGGGAGTAGAAAATAAAAGAACAAAAGGGGGTAAAGAAAAGAAATAACTGCAAATAGGCGGCTGACGTTCTTCAGTTACAGATTCCCTCTCCTCTCTGATTTTTTTTCCGGATTTCACGCTGAAATATTCCCTCCCCTCACAGAACCTCTCTCATATATTTTTAATACTTAGCATATATACACACTCCTCTGGACAAAATGAGAGGAGAATTCATTGGTATACAAGACTCCTTCACTCACACACGAATTTCTTGCAGAAAAAGACACATGAAAAATCCTCTAAACTCCACAATCCTCTCTTCATTTCTACATTGATTTTGCACTGACTCGACAGAATAGGCATACACTCTTCTGGTTTCTTTTCCTGTTATTTGGTTGTTCACTCTTCTGGGTTCTTTTGGAGTTTGATTTAGCCCATTTCTTGTTTTGTTGCTACTGT
The DNA here is from genome assembly GCA_002018475.1 of Nicotiana obtusifolia. Taxonomy (NCBI): domain Eukaryota; kingdom Viridiplantae; phylum Streptophyta; class Magnoliopsida; order Solanales; family Solanaceae; genus Nicotiana; species Nicotiana obtusifolia. The sequence continues at coordinate 26,142 of MCJB01049875.1, forward strand.
TGTTTTGATACTGCTGTTGCTTCCTTCCAATTTCAGAGACTTATTTTCTATTTTTGTTAGTTTTGCTATAATCAGGTACTTCTTTTGAACTTTGGACTACCAATTAGATATGAGACATCTTTGTATGAAAAAGATATGTATATTGTGGAGTTGGGAAAATCAATCATGTTCAGCTTTTAATTCCTGTGTTCTTTCAAGTCGTTTAACATCCTTTTGCTTCTTCTTTCTTCCAATTTCATGTTCTGCCTAGATTTAGTTGGTCCTGGGCTTGATATCAACACACATAAGTTTACTCATGTTATGTAGAATAATGAGCTTACTACTGTATTCTTCTATGTGGGTTTTAATGTAAATGTTTAGCAGTTTCCTATTTTATACTCCGCATGTTTAGAGGTATATTTGTCTGGTCCAAAACAACACTATTTCCTTAGCTTCATAAAGACTTGTCTAAATTATTTGAGCAGATGTCTTGTTTAGCGTGTGACGCATGTGGTGATCACTAGCCATTTTACTGTACTGTTTCATCAAAATCAGAAGCTATTGTTCTTTATCGTACTTTTTTCATCAGTTAGTTTTAATTGAAAGGCATGTCTTTGAATTAATGTGATCAGGGTTTTGACTAAAACGAGTCTGCCTTTAAGAAATTATGCGGAATTAGCAATTTTTTAGATGTTCAAGATGTCTTGGGCTTGTTGCCTTATTTTTCTTTTGGGTTTCGGTTGCCAGAGGTTCGGCAGGCCCATTCCTCACATAATGTGTTTAATTTAGGTCCTTTATTATAGACTCCTCCGTTCCTCTTGTGGAACAAAAGGAGTTATATTAATTTAATCACAACACTTCTTAGAAGTCGTTAAATGACCTCTATCTTTAGCTAAATCACCTGGTTTCACATCAAGAACTACGTAGTCATCTGCCAATTCAAAGATACAAGATATGGAATTAATGCGAGATCATTCGTTAAATGTTAGACAAAATTGAAATTATTCGCTCAAACCCACCGTGCTTATCCATAATTGATGATCTTACACTAATCTTAAAATAATTTAGTGCTTTAACTTATAAACAGTCGTAGCTTGCTTTAGGCGCGATTAGTAATAAATCATCGTGAGTATGGGTACGGTTCCCGTGGCATAGTCACGATACATAAACCCCAATTTAAGTGCGCGTTCACGCGACTTGACCACAACTTCAAATAATAATAATAATAACATGTTGTAAATCGTGAGTGCGTTTCACATAGCGCAGTTTCAATGTGTATAAAAAATAACAAGTGCGACATTGCGACCTATTTAAATAAACTCCATAATTGCTTGGAATTAATTAAAAATGGTAATGCATAAAAGGTTTTTAAACATGTAATCAATCAGATAATTAGGCCAATAATTAATAGTTGAGCGACCGTGCTAAAACTACGAAATTCGAGAGTACCTCACACCTTCTCCCGAGTTAACATAATTTCTTACCTGGTCTTCTGTGTTCGCGGACCATAAATAGAGTCAATTTCCTCGATTTGGGATTCTAAACTAAACTGGTGACTTGGGACACCATAATAATTATCCCAAGTGGCGACTCTAAATTAAATAAATAATCTCATTTCCGACAATGTCACTTTAATTGGAAAAAACTCCCTATCCCTCGGGAAAAAGGAGGTGTGACAGCTCTGGCGACTCTGCTGGGGGTCGAACCAAGAATCTTTGGTTCTGGGTTCAGAATTCGAGCTTAGAATAACTGTTATGCTTGGCTTTCTTGTGATTGTCTGATATTACATGTTCGGGCCTAATGTGCTAATTGCCACTCATTTACCGCTTTGATATTCTGTGAACTGTATATAAAACTGTTACGACACCCTTCTTCTCTCTGAGTCTTCTAAAGCTTCTGGGAAGCGCACGCTGGCGTGGCTTCTTTTCTGTTAGAGTGTCATATCCCTCATTTAAAACGAGAATCAGATCAGTTACAAAGCCGGATGGCCTTTTGGTTCCCGGTACGTTGCCTCCCCTCGGCTCGAGTTGTCCGCTTGGGTAAGCCAGGTCTAGAACAACACACCCCAGGATCCAAACCTAGAAAAACATAGCCTCATGCCAGATCCTTAGTAGGAATGTTTGTTTGCATCATGTGCATTTGACTTTGGGAATCAACACAGGGGTTGGATCCGTTTTAGGACAGGTGTATCTAAATTAAAAGACCATCGTGATGCATTTTACGTGCTACTTGTGAATTTGTTTGTTTCGGCTTGCATGTTGACCGGCTTCTAGAGTAGGGAAAGGAAATCAAGAAAAATCAATCAAGAGCGAGGTAGATAAGAGAAAATTTACCCGGTTATGAAAATCTAGATATTTGAAAAATTCTAAAACTCTGCCGAAATTTTGAAAAGAAAAAATATATAAGAAAAAGGAAAAAGTTATTTCAAAATAAGTTACCTTTCCCTGTTGCCTCAGAATTTTTACCGAACTATGCGGGTTTGATTCTCGCCGGATGTGAGATACGTAGGCAACATTTATCAGGTTCAGCCCCGTTTTTGCAAAACATATCAAAATATGAAATGTTGCCATAAATAAAGTTGGGTGATGCTGTTTTTGTCCAAATAGCTAGAATGTCCCAACGAGACGCCGGAAGGTCATTTTTGCAAGAATAGCCACCTATGGTCCTTTTCCAAGTTTTGGCCACTTAGTGAGCACAACCCTAAAATCTTCCTGTCCGAAGTGCTGAAGGGTCGTATTTGTTAAAGTAGTCGTGATCTGTTTTCAAAAACACAAAAAGAAGAAGAAGAAGATTTTAAATAAAATTCGCACGTTTTAACCTAGTCACCTTAATTTTTTAACAAAAAATATGCAAAATGAGCACTATTCAGAATTTACCGGTGAAGGTTATGGATCATATTCCGCTAACACTCCATATGTGGTGGGAGGATTTGGAAAAACAGGGACGAGAAAGGGTCAATCAATACCTGGGGGCGCTCACTGGACTATTAAAGATTCAACCTAGAACTGATTTGATAGAGGCACTGGTGTCATTTTGGGACCCCCGCTCACAATGTTTTACACTTCTCAGATTTTGAGCTTACACCTACTCTGGAAGAAATGGCGGGTTATGCCGGGAGTACAAAGGGATTAAGACACAAGTACCTGGTGTCTCCAAGGATCGTTACTCCCCAAAAGTTTCTAGACCTACTAAGAATAAGCAGACAAATCAAGACAGAATGTCTAGCAGCTGGAGCTTGCACTTTTCACTTTATATACCAGCGGTACGGGCACTTAAGGGTATTCAAGGACCCTGAAAATGGACTTTGCAGTAAAGGAAACCAGTCAAAATGGGAGACGCATAGATGCTTTGCCTTCATGGAGGCATTTTTAGGCCTTCTGGTGTTTCCAAGGGAAGATGGGCATATTGATTTGCATATAGCCGGAGTTGTCCACGTTTTGACTACCCAAGCTAAAAGTACCCTCGCACCCATGATTGTGTCCGATATATTCTGAGCCCTCACATCTTGTAAGGCCGAAGTCAGGTTTTTGGAAGGGTGCAATATGTTATTACAAATGTGGATGATTGAGCACCTTTGTTACAATCCCCGATACATGAATTACAATTCTACTAGGAAAAACTGCATTGAAGAATTTGGTACACGAGTGACAGGATTCGAAATTCCAGAAGGGGTCAAAGATCGGATCACCCGCATTCGTTATATAACCGCGGATCAGATAGAGTGGACATTGGGTTGGCTCCCTATTGATGAGATTATTTACATGCCCGCCACTGATCCATACTTCCTTCTAATGGGTCTCCGAAGTATCCAGCCTTATGCCCCGTATCAGGTTTTGAGACAACTTGGAAGATGCCAAACGGTCACTAGAGATGAAGATCTTAGTACTCATGTGGTTGAAATCTGCTCCGATGCCCAATTTCCTAAAGATTTGGTTCGCCAAACTTGGAGCGAATGCTAGTATTTGGGGGCAAACACCCGAGTACACAATTTGTCCAAGGGCGAGGTTTTACCGGGTTATGTCGCTTGGTATGGAAAGAGAGTCGCAACAAATGACGAATCTGAAAGGCCGGCTAAAAGCCCCCATATCCAAGAATTTGTCGATGCAGCATAAGAACAGTGGGTTTGGCTGGCCAAAGAGAAAGAATACCGGACTACCATAAGAAAACTAGAAGATCAAGTTAGAACTATTAAATTTGATAGTGGATTGCAAGCTGCTGAGGACGAAGGAGAAAAGAAAAGATTGGCCCTGGAAAACGAAGCCCTTCGAGCTCAGATCTGGAAAAGGAAAATAGCCGTTGAAACGCCAATGAGAAGCGAGAGGGATGAACGAATCATAAGCAATGAGGCGAAAAGTGCATGATTACGCGGTTGATCTGACCAAGGCCGAGGAAGACTTGGCAAAAGCTCGAGCAAAGTTGGCAAAAGTTGCAGAAGAACAAGCAAAGTCAGCCCGCCAATTGAAACAAAGATATGATAGAGGAATTACGATTTTAAGTGAAAAGCTGGCCAACCTCGAAAATGAAATGGTTCAGCAGACAAAGGACTTTAAAACAGAAAGAGAGCATTGTTATGCACTGATTTAGCAATTAGAAGGGAGCGTGCAGAAGTTGCAAGACCAAAACAACACAGCTACGCAAGTGCTGGAAGCCCGTGCACAGCAAATTGGATGCTTGCTCCAAGAAAAGGGTGTCATTAGAATGAAAATCAAAGAAATAGCCGATTACGCTGCCATGAAATGCCACGAATGTGAGGGTATGACCAGATATATGTTTTTTACCTAAGTGTTGTCCTTCGCTCGCCAGGTGATGGCCGATCTAGAGTTCCTCCAGGAAGAGATTGCATGCAGGCCCGCATCGAGACCGGCTGATGTCCCGGGGGCCCCCGGAATAGCATTTGAGGCTCTTATGTATTCTTGATTTTTTGGTTTTTCAGCCTGTATTTTACTTTTCTTGAGTCTGTTTGCCCTTTCATCTGTATCAAGTTTGTTTGTTTTGTTTTGAGTCTATGTGTCCTTTTCTCTTTTAGTCATCAGTATCTCCGAGTCCTTGTAATCGAAAAACCGAAAAGATTTTTTTTTAATTAATGGAATTTTGAGAAAACCCAAAAGTTTTCTTTTCTTTCATTTCACATTTATTCTCCTGAACTACATAATGGTCTGATTCATGCGGTGTCATGATACGTAAGCAATCCCCATCGGATGCGATCATAGCCCTATCTAAAAAGTAAAATAAAAGAGAGAGAGAGAGAGAGAGAGAGAGAGTGAAAGACCTAAAAAAAAAATCAAGATTTGAAGAGAAAGAATAAAAGAAAAGAGCTATAGGGTAAAAGAGATAGTGAAAGCAGGGATGAAACACGCAGTTAGGGAAAAAATATTTTAGAAATGTTTAACTGTCCAGGTGCATTGCATCCCCAATGTGCGATTTTCTATCTGTTAAATGTCTCAAACTGACAAGGTTGTTGTGTGCAATAATCAGTAGGTTTTGTTATGGTGGTTAGTTTTGCCTGAAATCTGGCTTCTCACCCCTATTTTACAAGATCAAAAGGAAAGATCCCAATGGCTTCGGAAAGCAATCTCTGCATCATTAACACTGAGGATAGCCCTGAGCCGGCTATTTCACAACCCGAGACGACAACTGCTGAAGAAAACAAGATGTTGCGTCTCCGCATGTTGGAAATGTTGGACGCCTGGTCCAACGGTAGAGAACCGCCAAGCACCAGTCCCGGTTTCCCTCGAGCTGGTCCCAAGGATAGTCGGAACCACCAACATCCCCATGACGAATCCATTTGTCCCATTTGGGTACCCTTCTATGTCATCCTTCACGAGTATGCCTTCTGTGGTTTGCCCCCAGGCACCGTTCTCCGGAGTATCGTCAATGTTGGTTTCTGCACCATCGGTCTTCACTACGGCACAGCCAACTATGCCCAGGCCATGCTTTGAGCCTTCAACATCACTTTTTAGGGCCCACAATTTCAGCCGGACATAACTCATGTTACTTCAGATTCATACGCTCAACAACCACAATATGAGTCCCCAGTTGAACAAGAAAGGGCAGTAAGGAAACCTGAGCAGGAAGAAATGGCTCGGAAAATGAGAAGCTTGGAGCAAAGTTTTAAAAACATGCAAGGCCTGAGTGGCCACAAAAGTGTGTCCTATTCAGACTTATGCATGTTCCCAAATGTTCATCCACCTGTCGGCTTCAAAATGCCATCGAGAAGTATGATGGGCATGGAGACCCCATTGCTCATCTAAAAAGGTACTGCAATCAGCTACGAGGGGCTGGTGAGAAGGAAGAGTTGTTGATGGCCTATTTTAGAGAAAGCCTGACAGGAATCGCCTCGGAATAGTATATGGATCAGGAAATCTCCCACTGGTACATATGGGATGATCTAGCCCGAGACATTGTCAAACAATTCCAGTACAACATCGACATAGCTCCAGACAGAAATTCCTTGTCTATTATGAAGAAGAAAGACACAGAGAGTTTCCGTGAATATGCTATCAGATGGCGCGAGTAGGCCGCCAAAGTAAAATCGCCCATGGACGACACAGAAATGGTTACATTTTTCTTGCAGGTCCAAGAGGCCGATTATTTTCAGAACCGCTATGGGCAAACCGTTTGCTGAGGCAATCAAAATCGAGGAAATGGTAGAGAATGGTTTGAAAACTGGCCGAATATTGAGTCAAGCTGCCTTGAAAGCCACTTCCCAAGCCATCCAGAACGGCTCAGGGGATTTCGCCAATCGTAAAAAGAGGGAGGAGAGAGCCATGATGGCTTCAGGATCAAGAGGGCCTCGTCAATCATTTGACCGCTCTTACATGCCGCCCAGAACCTCACAACACTATTATCCATACCAAGATGCTGCTTATGCCGTATCACCGCCCCACTATGCGGTGATGAATGCCCAACCTTATGCACGACTTCAGCAGCATTATAATCAAGCCCGAGCTCCACTTCCCAGAAATAACCATCCCTACCAAGCTCTGTATAACCCCGTCCACCACAAAACACACATCAATATAACCCACACCCTCATGAGCCTCCCAGGAGAAACAATTTCACCCCTATTGGTGAATCTTACTCCAGCCTGCTCCAGAAGTTTATCCAACTGGTTCTGTTGCAACGTGTACCCCCCAATCGGCAAAACCCCAAATCCATATCATACCGGGCCGGTACCAGGTGTGCTTACCATTCGAGAGTAGAGGTCCATAATATGGAGGACTGTTGGACCCTCAAAAGATATAACAGAAAAGAGTTGTGTTGAGGGACGAGGAAGTCCCTAATATGACCAACAATCCATTACCAGCTCACAATAATGGGACGGTCATTGGAATGATTTGTGATGATGTGGATTTCGATCCCGCACTGAAAGCCATCATTGCCATCGCCGATTCAGGGGCAAGACCCAAGGTGGCGAGAAAACAGGCCAAAACCGAGAAGAATGTCATTCTGGTTCCTCAAGTTGTTGAAACAAAGATGGGCCAGCACCTACTAACAACAAGGTTCTCTACGTTCCTAAGGCCCCGAAGAAAGAACCGCTCATCTTGAATACTCCCAAGAAATTCGAGGAAGGGAAGGTTACGCTGAATGTGCCAAGATTGTATGTGCCAAATGGGGCTTATGTGGCGCTCGGGCCCGTAACCTCACCAAGGCTTACTGAGCCCGTGGTTATCAGTCGCGCACCACAGAGCCCTATGAAATATCCTACCGCAGTCCCCTAGAACTACAACAGAACCATAGTTAATCTACAAGGGGAAAGAGGTCATGAGAGAGGTGAATGAAATGAATAAGTTTGGGAAGTACCATAACCCAGAAGAGCTAAAGAAGTCCAAATTGAACAAGGATAAACGGTTGCCATCCAAGAAGCCTGTCTACAATGAGGAAGTAGAAGAGTTCCTCAGAAAGATAAAAACTTCAGAATATGCAATAATTGACCAACTCCGGAAGGCTCCCTCCCAGGTTTCACTCTTATCTCTGTTGCTGAGTTGGATGAACACCAGAAGATGCTCCTGAAAACACTAAATGAAGCATATGTCCTGATTGATACTTCTGTTGAACTATTGGAGAGAATGGCAGAAAGATTCTTTGAGGTTAATAGAATTTCCTTCAGCCACGATGATTTGCCCCGGAGGGAGCCGCCCACAACAAAACCCTCCACTTGACAGTCAAATGCGAGGGCTATTATGTGAAGAGAGTAATGTTAGATGGTGGTTATGGGCTCGACATTTGCCTTCTCTTAACACTCCAGAGAATGGAGATTGGAACAGAAAGAATCCGAGCTAACAATATCTGCGTGCGGGCTTTTGATGGGGTCAAAAGAGACACCATAGGAGAAATTGATCTAATTCTGACCATTGGCCCCGTGGATTTTGAGGTGACTTTCCAGGTTTTGGACATGGAAACCTCATACAATTTCCTCCTGGGAAGACCATGGATTCATGCTACAGGAGCTGTTCCCTCCACTCTCCACCAAATGGTCAAATTTGAATATGATAATCAAGAAATTATTGTCCACGGAGAGGATGAGCAGTCCATCTATAGGGACCCTTCAGTCCTGTGTCTTGAAGCTAGGGAAGATAGCGAATATATTGTATACCAAGCTTTCGAAATTGTGGTCCTCGACCAATGTGAAGAAGGGTCCCCATTACTTCAACCTAGCTTGTCCAATGCTTCGGTCGTGGTCGCCACTCAAATGATTAGACAGGGGCATAAGCTCGGAAAGGGGCTCGGTTTGTCTCTGTAGGGTATCACTAAAACCTATTATTCTGACCGTCAATGATAAGTTTTTTGGTGTGGGTTTTCGAGCTACAGAGGCCGATAGAAAATGGGCTGATAAGCGCAAATAAAAAGGGTGGGTCTTGTCCCAGCCCATTCCATGCCTCGCCCAATCATTTGTCAAACCCAAGTATGTGGAAGAAGAAGAAGAGGCCTTCACCGCCGAAGAAACCGATGATATTTGTGAATCCTTGAAACAAATGCTATATAAGTCTCACATGGTCCAGCTAGGGGAAGGCACGAGCGGTGCCGAGGTGCAGTATATGGGACCGAATGCCAAACTCCAGAATTGGAAAGCTAGCCCGTTCTCCGTCAGACGGGAGTCTCTGTAGTCCAGTCTTGCTATCTCTTCTATATAAGAGTTATTTCAGGGTGTAACTCAAATGTTTTTACTTTATTGTCATTTAATTTTGATGTAAACCCTCATATCTTCAATTTAATAAAATGGAATCAATATTTCATTCTTCTATATATGTCTCTTTCCTTTTGTCCTGATCTTGCTATTTTTCTTATCTTTTCCTTTTCAGTTCTAATAATGCAGATTTAAATAACATGATATACTTGCGGACTTAATGCTCAAATCCTAAAAATTTTGTCTAACTGTGAAATAATGAATCAAGAACCAGAATATGATGAAGATGAGGCTTTTTGTTACAACCCGTAATTTCATGCGTTAGACCATATCGTAAGATAGTCTATATGTATAGAGCCTAAGAACCGGAAAAGAGTTCAAAAAGTCAAGAAAAGAGCAAAGGGCTCTGCAAAGCTGGGTTTGCTACCGCAAAACCCACATGCGAGCCACAAATCCAACTCTGAAATCACAGACCAAGACAGATTTCTGGACAAAAACCAGTGCCAGAAATGCGGTCATAAGTGCGATCGCATTTATGAAATGCGAGCCGCATATTACACCTAATGTGTCGCAAACTGAGACAGATTTCTGGGCAGAAATCTATGTCAGGAATGCGGTCAGTATGCTATCACATATTGAACAGTGTGGACCGCAAAACAGACCTCCCTAATCGCAGAATGAGACATATTTCTGAGCCACGGTTCGCGTCCAGAATGCGAGCCGCATGTTGATTATGCGACGTAAATGCGGTCGCAGATGTGAAAGCGTCAGACACGTGTGTCACTTATTGACAGACCTATAAAAGGGGCATAAACCCGTTATTTCACCATTTCTGAAACTCAAGACCAAGTAGAACCACCTGCAACCCTTCTCAAAGAGTCCCACACAAGCCCTAATCAATTTCCCTCCTTTCAAGCTCTAAATTGAGGAAAGAAATCTGGAGATGGAAGAATCAAGGAGAAGCCCTAACTGATTTTCCTCTCTTTCAAGCCTAATTGAGAGTAAGACCTAGAAGTTGAAGAATCAAGGAAAAAGGGCTGAGATATTCCACATGCAAGGTAAGTTACTACTCTCTTTCATGCAGTCTTTCTCCTAGGAATTCTTGGTATTTCATTCTATGCATGTAAGAACTCATGGGATGGTGATTGGAAGCCATGAGTTCCAGTTAACTAGTGGTAATGGACTGGGTTATGGTTGTTTTGGGTTGCTAATGGGTTGCATGTCTTACTACTATTATTGTGGAGGTTTAGAAGAAGATGGGTGTGGAGAAACACCATATAAATTTAGGGTAGAGATTGATTATAACTATACGTTTAGAGAATAACAATAGAATCGTTCCTCTCATTGCAGACTAAGGAAATTGTGACAGTGCGTAGCTTGAAATTGGCGCAGTAAATAACAGGTATGTACGACCGTCCTTTTCCTTCTTTTGCACGACTCTAATTGAATACAATACAATGAACGAGCCCCAAATAATACTCTATTCTTAGAAGCTAGGAGTGCTTATATTGTTTCCCCTCTTATGGGAGGATTGATGTATTGTTATTTCTTTGACCCTACGTCACTATGAAAGTATGATTCACATGAGTCCAGCATGCATTGTATATGTTTTACTCTACCGAGCCGCGCTATAGTCGGCTGGGTATCGCACCTATTGTGCAGCTATATATATGTATATGTTCTATCCTACCGAGCCTTATGATGGCCGGGTACATCTTTACCGAGCCTATTACGGCGGGTATGATATGATGATGATGAAGCCCACAGAGGCGTATGTATATGATGATGATAAGGCCCACAGAGGCGTATGTACATGATGATGATATGGCCCACAGAGGCGTATGTATATGATGAAATTAAAATATATATATATATATATATATATATATATATATATATGTATGTATATGCGTGTGCACATCAGGCATGTCATGATTTGTTGCCCTCAGAGGCATCCAGACGGTACAACTTGTGTGTTTCTTATCCTGATACATATTACTGTTCTTATATTATGTTTCCTGTCTTACATACTCAGTACATTATTCGTATTGACGTCCTTTTTCTGTGGACGCTGCATGTCGTGCTGCAGGTCCGGATAGACATATAGACGAGGCTGCCCTACCGCAGTAGGCTATCCAGTTCAGCAGATATTGGCGAGATCCCTCCTTCGGACTTGCCGTAGTCTTGGTATGCATTTTGTTATTGGTATTATGGGCATGTCGGGGCCCTTTTCCGACCCAGGTTACATCATGTATGCTCTTGTAGAGGCTCATAGACAAGAGTTGGGTTATGTATAGACAATGGGATGACTTATGTACAGTTGGAATTGCATTGTCGGCAAACGTATGTATTTTTTTGTATAGTTTTGCATTGCAGCCTTGTTGGCATATTATGTATGTAAGTATGTTCATATCATGGTATGATATTTCAGTTCATTATGATTTTTGTTCGAAATTGTATGTGTATGACAAGCCTTATAGATAATAAGGAAAGTTAGATGAAGGGTACGCCGGCGCCTGTTGAGTAGGGTCCGGTGCCAGTCACGGCCCTCCGGTCTGGTCGTGACAGATTTGGTATTAGAGCAGTTCGTGTCCTAGGGATTGTCTATGAGCCGTGTCTAGTAGAGTCCTGATTATGGGTGTGTAGCGCGCCACATTTATAATCAGGAGGCTGCCTGACATTTAGGATTGTTACCTTCTTTCTAAATCTAGATCGTGCATAGAGCTGTATGCGTTCGTCCCTAACATTCACCTTGTTTACTTACAGCAATGCCTTCTATTAGGAATCAAGAAAATAGTAGACGGCTTGATACAGATGCCGGAGAGGGTACCAGTCAGGTGCCCCAAGCTAGAGAAGGCCTAAGTAAGCCTCAGAGTAAGATGCCGTCTCGGACTTCATCTACTCCTCCTTCCCCAGAGGATATTAGAAGCCACCGGGCATCTTCAGTTCCTTTATCTGGTACTACAGACCAGGATTTGCGGACTGCGGTACAGTTATTGACTAGCTTGGTAGCTTCTCAGACTTAGAGGCAGAATACCGGTGCTGCTGATAAACCGGTTAGCGCTAGAGTTCGTGTTTTTATTAATCTAGATCCTCCAGTGTTATACCGGGTCAGATCCCAAGGAGGACCCGCAGACGTTTATTGATCAGATTCATCGCACACTGCGGGTTATACATGCTAGTGATATGGAGGCAGTAGAGTTGGCTTCTTATCGGTTACGGGATTTAGCAATCTTCTGGTATGACAGTTGGGAAAGATCCAGGGGTCCAAATGCTCCCCCACCTATGTTGAATGAATTTTCTGAGGCGTTTCTTCGTCACTACCTGCCAGTTGAGGTACGACAAGCCAGAGCTGATAAATTCTTGAACCTTAGACAAGGTAACATGAGCGTGCGGGAGTACAACATGCAGTTTGATTCTTTGGCAAGGTATGCTCCCAATATGGTGGCTGAGATGGGTGATAGGGTCCATTTGTTTGTGAATGGATTGGGACCACATCTGATAAATGAGTGCACTACAACATCTTTGATAGAGGGCATGGATGTTTCTCGTATTCAGGCTTATGCCCAGATATTAGAGGATCGTAAGCGCCAGCAAGGAGTGGACAGGGAGCAGGATAGGGCCCAGCATAAGAGGACGAGGTTTGCAGGGTATTCTGGTGACTTCAGAAGTAGTGTCAGGCCCCAAATTTCGAGGAGTTCGGCACCATCTGTAACCAATGCTCCTCCACAGTTTCAGAGACCTCGATATGAACGATTTACCTATTCGGGTCCAGGTCAGAGTTCGCGGGCCTCAGGCTCACAACATCACAGGGATACTATTCAGATGAGGTCCCCAATGCCTCGTTGTGATCAGTGCGGCAGGAATCGCTTTGGACCGTGCCGTCGAGGTTCTGATGCATGTTATTTTTGCGGACAGCCTGGTCATATGATGCGGGATTGTCCTAACAGAGGAGGAGGTGGTGGTATGGCTCAGCCGACTAGCTCTGTGTCTGGTACTTCCCCATCAATTCGACCTCCAGCGCGGGGTTTTCAGCAGCCAGCAGGTCATGGTAGAGGTAGAGGTGCAGTGCCGAATTCGAGTGGTATTCAGAATCGAATATATGCTCTAGCAGGTCGACAGGATCTTGAGTCATCTCCGAATGTCGTTACAGGTATATTATCAGTGCTTTCTTATGATGTATATGCATTGATTGATCCCGGATCCACATTATCATATGTTACACCTCTTGTGGTTGATAAGTTTGATGTCGAACCTGAATTAATAAGCAAACCATTTGCGGTATCTACTCCAATAGGAGATTTCATGGTTGTCAAGAGAGTATTTAGAGGTTGCACCATGACGATTTGTAGTCATCAAACCTCGACAGATTTGTTTGAATTAGAAATGGTTGATTTCAACGTAATAATGGGAATGGATTGGTTGGCCTCCTGCTATGCGAACATTGACTGTCATACAAAGATGGTTAGATTTCAATTTCCTGGCGAACCCATCCTTGAATGGAAGGGGAACATTGCTACACCGAAAGGTAGGTTTATTTCCTATCTTAAGGCAAGGAAAATGATCTCAAAGGGTTACATCTATCATCTCGTTCGTGTGATGGAAGTAGAGGCGAAGTCACCTACTTTCCAATCAATCCCGGTGATCAATGAATTTCCAGATGTTTTCCCAGATGAACTCCCAGGTCTTCCTCCTGAAAGGGAGATTGAGTTTGGCATTGATGTGTAGCCTGATACTCACCCGATCTCTATCCCTCCATATAGAATGGCCCCAGCAGAATTGCGAGAGTTGAAAGTACTTGCTGGATAAGGGCTTCATTAGGCCTAGCACTTCACCTTGGGGTGCGCCAGTCTTGTTTGTGCGAAAGAAAGACGGGTCGTTGAGGATGTGTATTAATTATCGACAGTTGAATAAGGTTACCATAAAGAATAAATACCCACTTCCAAGAATTGATGACCTGTTTGACCAACTTCAAGGTGCCAAATGTTTTTCCAAGATTGACCTACGTTCAGGGTACTTTCAGTTGAGGGTCAAGGAGAAGGATATTCCAAAAACAGCCTTCCGGACAAGATATGGGCATTTTGAGTTCTTAGTGATGTCGTTCGGGCTAACAAATGCCCCGATAGCTTTTATGGATCTCATGAATACTGTATTCAGGCCCTATCTTGATGTGTTTGTAGTTGTATTCATTGATGATATCCTGGCGTATTCTCGTTCAGAGACAGAACATAAGGGCCATTTGCGGATAGTATTGCAGACCCTTCGGGATCGCAAGTTGTATGCGAAGCTATCCAAATGTGAATTCTGGCTGAACTCAGTAGCATTCCTAGGCCATGTGATATCTGACGAGGGTATTAGTGTCGACACTCAGAAGATCGATGCAGTGAAGAGTTGGCCAAGACCCACAACACCGTCAGAAGTACGCAGCTTTCTAGGGCTAGCAGGATATTATAGGAGGTTTGTAGAAGGGTTTTCCTCTATGTCGGCACCATTGACCAAGTTATCACAGAAGGCCACCAAATTCCAATGGTCTGACGCTTGTGAACGTAGTTTCCAGGAGCTAAAGAATCAGTAGATCTCGGCGCCAGTGCTTACTCTTCCAGAGGGTGCAGAAGGATATGTGGTATATTGTGATGCTTCAGGTGTAGGTTTGGGATGCGTATTGATGCAACATGAGAAGGTGATTGCTTACGCATCAAGGCAATTGAAGAAGCATGAAAAGAATTATCCAACCCATGATCTGGAATTGGCCGCAGTAGTATATGCTTTGAAGATATGGCGGCACTACTTGTACGGCGTCCATATTGACGTCTACACAGATCACAAGAGTCTGCTCTTTAGTCAGAAGGAGTTGAATTTGAGACAGCGACGTTGGCTCAAATTACTGAAAGACTATGATGTCGAAATATTGTATCATCCCGGTAAAGCCAATGTTGTAGCAGATGCCCTCAGCCGTAAGTCAATGGGAAGTTTAGTACACATTGAAGCAAGTAAATGGGGTTTAACTAAAGAACTTCATCAGCTAGCCAGTATGAGAGTCAAATTATTAGACTCTGAAGACGGAGGTGTTATTGTACATAATACATCAGAATCATCTCTCGTAACCGAGGTAAAAGCACGGCAATATGAAGATCCCACCTTGGTATGATTGAGAGAGGGCATTCAGCAAGGTAAAATTTCAGCTTTTGAGATCGGAGGGGATGGAACACTAAGGTGCCAAGGCCGATTATGTGTGCCTAATGTGGCAGGGTTGCGAGAAAAGATCATGAAGGAAATTCATCAATCCCGATATTCCATCCACCCCGGCTCGACAAAGATGTATTATGATGTTAAAGAGCAATATTGGTGGGATAGCATGAAGAAGTCTATTGCAGAATTTGTAGCCCAGTGTCCCATTGTCAACAGGTAAAGATAAAACATCAGAAACCCGGTGGATTGCTTCAGAATATAGAAATTCCAACCTGGAAATGGGAGGTGATTAATATGGATTTCATTATTGGATTACCTCGCTCTTATTGCAAGTTTGACTCCATCTGGGTGATAGTTGACCGACTCATGAAATGTGCCCATTTTCTGCCAGTCAAGACAACCTACACATCTGAAGACTATGCAAAGCTGTATATCAAGGAGATTGTTAGACTTCATGGTGTGCCGGTGTCTACTATATCAGACCGAGGAGCTCAATTCACAGCTAACTTTTGGAGATCCTTTCAGAAAGGTTTGGGCACACAGATGAATCTCAGCACGGCTTTTCATCCGCAGACCGACGGACAGGCTGAACGTACTATTCAGACATTGGAAGATATGTTGCGAGCCTGTGTCCTAGATTTTAAGGGAAGTTGGGATGACCATCTTCCACTCATAGAATTTGCCTACAATAATAGCTACCACTCCAGTATTAAGATGGCTCCATACGAGGCATTATACGGGAGGAGATGTAGATCACAGGTTGGGTGGTTCGAAGTCGGTGAAACTGAGTTGTATGGGCCAGATCTGATCCACCAAGCCATCAAGAAGGTAAAGGTAATACAAGAACGCCTGAAAACGGCACAAAGCAGGCAAACGTTCTATTCTGATGTCCGACGTCGTGATCTGGAGTTTGAAGTTGGTGATTGGGTGTTCCTTAGAGTCTCACCAATGAAGGGTGTCATGCGTTTTGGGAAGAAAGGTAAACTGAGTCCAAGGTATATCGGTCCGTACAAAAGTTCTTCGACGAGTTGGACGTGTGGCTTATGAGTTGGAATTGCCACCCGAATTGGAATTTGTCCATCCGGTATTCCATGTATCTATGTTAAGGAAATGTATCGGAGATCCTTCTCGGGTCGTCCCCATCGAAGATGTGTAGATTACAGAGGATCTAACATATAAAGGAGTGCCAGTGGCTATACTAGACCGACAAGTCCGTAAGCTAAGAACAAAGGATGTAGCTTCCGTTAAGGTATTGTGGGGGAACAAACATACGGAAGAAATGACATGGGAAGCAGAGGAGGAGATGAAGTCTAGGTACCCTTACCTGTTCCAGCATGAAGATAATGAGGGTGCCGAGGGAACGCAGAACGCATTGAAAGGAGAAACGTCCTTACGAGGTAAGCAATAACTTGAGATTACTTTATTTTAGTGAAAAATGATAATATGCAGATGATGCACATGTCCATAAGCTTGTATACTCTTATAGAACCATATGTTGTGTTAAATGCTCCACGATGAGTAGAATCTCTGTAGATCCTTACATTCGAGGACGATTGTTCCTGGGGGGGAGAGTGTTACAACCCATAATTCCGTACGTTAGACCATGTCGTAAGATAGTCTATATGTATAGAGCCTAAGAACCGGAAAAGAGTTCAAAAAGTCAAGAAAAGAGCAAAGGGTTCCGCAAAGCTGGGTTTGCTACCGTAAAACCCACATGCGAGCCGTAAATCCAACTCTAAAATCGCAGACCAAGACAGATTTCTGGAAAAAAATCAGTGCCAGAAATGCGGTCATAAGTGCGATTGCATTTATGAAATGCGAACTGCATATTACAACTAATGTGTCGCAAACTGAGACAGATTTCTGGGCAGAAATCTATGTCAGGAATGCGGTCAGTATGCGATCGCATATTGAACAATGCGGACCGCAAAAAAGACCTCCCTCATCGCAGAATGAGACAGATTTCTGAGCCATGGTTAGCGTCCAGAATGCGAGCCGCATGTTGATTATGCGACGTAAATGCGGCCGCAGATGTGAAAGCGTCAGACACGTGTGTCACTTATTGACAGACCTATAAAAGGGGCATAAACCCGTTATTTCACCATTTCTGAAACTCAAGACCAAGTAGAACCACCTGCAACCCTTCTCAAAGAGTCCCACACAAGCCCTAATCAATTTTACTCTCTTTCAAGCTCTAAATTGAGGAAAGAAATCTGGAGACGGAAGAATCAAGGAGAAGCCCTAACTGATTTTCCTCTCTTTCAAGCCCTAATTGAGAGTAAGACCAAGAAGTTGAAGAATCAAGGAAAAAGGACTGAGATATTCCACATGCAAGGTAAGTTACTACTCTCTTTCATGCATTCTTTCTCCTAGGAATTCTTGGTATTTCATTCTATGCATGTAAGAACTCATGGGATGGTGATTGGAAGCCATGAGCTCCAGTTAACTAGTGGTAATGGACTGGGTTATGGTTGTTTTGGGTTGCTAATGGGTTGCATGTCTTACTACTATTATTGTGGAGGTTTAGAAGAAGATGGGTGTGGAGAAACACCATATAAATTTAGGGTAGAGATTGATTATAACTATACGTTTAGAGAATAACAATAGAATCGTTCCTCTCATTGCAGACTAAGGAAATTGTGACAGTGCGTAGCTTGAAATTGGCGCAGTAAATAACAGGTATGTACGACCGTCCTTTTCCTTCTTTTGCACGACTATAATTGAATACAATACAATGAACGAGCCCCAAAGAATACTCTATTCTTAGAAGCTAGGAGTGCTTATATTGTTTCCCCTCTTATGGGAGGATTGATGTATTGTTATTTCTTCGACCGTACGTCACTATAAAAGTATGATTCACATGAGTCCAGTATGCATTGTATATGTTTTACTCTACCGAGCCGCGCTATAGTCGGCCGGGTATGGCACCTATTGTGCAACTATATATATGTATTTGTTCTATCCTACCGAGCCTTATGATGGCCGGGTACGTCTTTACCGAGCCTATTATGGTCGGGTAATGATATGATGATGATGAAGCCCACAGAGGCGTATGTATATGATGATGATGAGGCCCACAGAGGCGTATGTACATGATGATGATATGGCCCACAGAGGCGCATGTATATGATGAAATTAAAAAGTATATATATATATATATATATATATATATATATATATGTATATGCATGTGCACATCAGGCATGTCATGATTTGTCGCCCTCAGAGGCATCCAGACGGTACAGGTTGTGTGTTTCTTATCCTGATGCATTTACTGTTCTTATATTATGTTTCCTGTCTTACATACTCAGTACATTATTCGTACTGACGTCCTTTTTCTGTGGACGCTGCATGTCGTGCTGCAGGTCCGGATAGACATATAGATGAGGCTCCCCCACCGCAGTAGGCTATCCAGTTCAGCAGATATTGGCGAGATCCCTCCTTCGGACTTGCCGTAGTATTGGTATGCATTTTGTTATAGGCATTATGGGCATGTCGGGGTCCTGTTCCAACCCAGGTTGCATCATGAATGCTCTTGTAGAGGCTCATAGACAAGAGTTGGGTTATGTATAGACAATGGGATGACTTATGTACAGTTGGAATTGCCTTGTCGGCAAACGTACGTATTTTGTTGTATGGTTTTGCATTGCAACCTTGTTGGCATATTATGTATATAAGTATGTTCATATCATGGTATGATATTTCAGTTCATTATGATTTTTGTTCGAAATTGTATGTGTATGACAAGCCTTATAGATAATAAGGAAAGTTGGATGAAGGGTACGCCGGCGCCCGTTGAGTAGGGTCCGGTGCCAGTCGCGGCCCTCCGGTCGCGTCGTGACACTTTTAGAGAAATAAATCGAGGATTGGAACAATTTGAGAATAAGCCTAAGCCAAACTTAAAAGAAACCAAGCGATTCAACTTGGGTAGTCCAGAAGAGATCCGAGAAACCATGATAAGCATTCACGCTGATGAAAGAACTAGAGATGCATTGATCCAACTTTGGCTTGAATTCAAAGACGTGTTCGTATGGTCCTATGATGATATGTCAGGGCTAAGTGTTGATCTGGTTGTACATAAGTTGCCTACATATCCCAGTTATCCACCCGTCCAACAGAAGCAAAGAAAGTTCAGAAGGGATATCAGTGATAAGATCAAGGAAGAAGTCACCAAACAACTGAAAGTTGGTGTGATTCGAGTGGTCTGATACACCACGTGGTTGGCTAACATGGTTCCGGTTCCGAAGAAAGATGGGAAAACCCGAGTGTCCGTTGATTACCGGGATTTGAACAAAGCGAGTCCCAAGGACAACTTCCCGCTGCCAAAAATTCACATACTTGTTGACAACTGTGCTAAACATGAGATACAGTCTTTCGTGGATTGTTATGCTGGGTATCACCAGGTTCTGATGGATGAAGAAGATGCAAAAAAGACGGCTTTCACCACACCTTGGGGCACTTACTGTTACAGGGTCATGCCATTTGGTTTGAAAAATGCCAGGGCAACCTACATGAGAACTATCACTGCCATCTTCCATGACATGATGCACCAGGAAATTGAGGTGTATGTGGATGATGTGATCATTAAATCCAAAACTCAGAAAGGCCATGTGGGAGATCTGAGGAGATTCTTTGAGCGTCTTCGCAGGTATGGCTTGAAATTGAACCTAGCTAAATGTGCATTTGGAGTTCCGTCTGGAAAGCCTCTGGGGTTTATAGTCAGTCGTAAGGGCATTGAGTTAGACCCGACAAAGATAGCTATTCGGGACTTGCCGCCTCCGAAGAGTAAGAGAGAGGTTATGAGTCTGCTAGGGATACTGAATTATATCAGCAGATTCATCCTCAGCTTACTACCACTTATGAGCCCATATTCAAACTGTTAAAAAAAGACGCGACGATCAAATGGACAGATGAGTGTCAAGAAGCTTTTGATAAAATCAAAGAATACTTGTCAAACGCGCCAGTTCTAGTTCCACCCGAGCCAGGAAGACCTTTGTTCTTGTACCTGACAGTCTTGAAAAATTCTTTTGGCTGTATTCTGGGGCAACACGATGTGACTGGGAAGAGGGAGCAAGCCATATATTACCTGAGCAAGAAGTTCACCAGTTATGAAGCCAAATACACTTTGTTATAAAGAACTTGTTGCGCCCTAACTTGGGTCGCCCAGAAGCGCAGACATTATCTGCTGGCTTACACCACATATCTCATAACCAAGATGGATCCTTTGAAATATATATTCCAGAAGCCGATGCCTACAGGAAAGTTGGCAAAATGGCAAATCTTGCTCACAGAATTTGACATTGTCTATGTCACTCGCACAGCAATGAAAGCCCAAGCCTCGGAAGATCATCTAGCTGAGAACCTGGTCGATGATGAATACCAACCCCTAAACACGTATTTTCCAGACGAGGAAGTGAACTCAATTGAAGTAATTCCAGAGGGCACCAATACTTGGAAAATGTTCTTTGATGGAGCTGTAAAAGAAAAAGGTGTCGGGATCGGAGCAATTCTGATTTCACCCACATGGAATCATTATCCGGCAACAGCCTGGCTTCGGTTCTTTTGCACAAATAACACAGCCGAGTATGAAGCTTGCATCATGGGCATGAACATAGTAGTTGATATGGATATAGAAGAATTGTTAATTATGGGAGATTCCGATTTGATCATTCGGCAAGCCCAAGGTGAACGGGAAACTTGAGATATCAAACTCATCCCATACAGGCAACATGTAGAAGATCTTAGCAAACGGTTCAAGTCCGTCGAGTTCAAGTATATTCCTCGATTCCACAATGAGCTAGTGGATGCACTAGCTACTTTGGCTTCAATGCTGCCATACCCTGGTCAATATGACTGGAAATTCAAGTTTGAGAAAGGCATGGTTATTGTAATGCAATTTAAATGGAGTTAGATGTTCACCCATGGTACCATGATATCAAAAGGTTTTTAAAAACGGAAGAATATCCCGAGCAAGCTAGTGGAGATCAAAAGAGAACTATCAGAAGGCTTGCAAGTAGTTTCTTTTTGAGTGGCGAGGTCCTATTCAAAAAAACTCCAGATCTGAATCTGTTGAGGTGTGTAGATTCCCGAGAAGTTGAAAAGATCATAAACGAAGTGCATTCTGGAGTATGTGGGCCTCACATGAATGGATATGTCCTTGCAAAGAAAATCCTCCTGGCAGGATATTACTGGATGACCATGGAAAAGGATTGCTTCAGTTTTGTCCAGAAATGCCATCAGTGCCAGGTACACGGTGACTTGATTCATGCACCGCCTTCAGAGTTACATCCTTTGTCAGCTTCTTGGCCGTTCCAATCAAACCAAAAGCTTCAAATGGGCACATATTCATCCTGGTTGCCATTGATTGTTTCACAAAGTGGGTCGAAGCAGTTACCTTCAAAGCCGTCACCAAGAAAGCAGTGGTGGACTTCATGTATTGAAACTGTAATACCTGCAGAAGTTGAGGTTCCGTCTCTTCGGATCATTGTAGAAGCTGAGATCGAGGATGAAGAATGGGTCAAAACCTGAGATCGAGGATGAAGAATGGTCAAAACCTGTTTGGAACAGTTGACCATGATGGATGAAAAGCAAATGATCGCGGTCTGCCACGGGCAGTTGTACCAACAAAGAATAGCACGTGCCTACAATAAGAAAGTGCGGCCCAGAAAATTTGAAATGGGGCAGATCATTCTGAGACGTATTCCCCCACATCATAAAGAAAGAAAATTTGCTCCAAATCGGAAAGGTCCGTATATTATAAGAAGAGTGTTGCCAAAATAAGCGTTGTATTTGGGAGACATCGGGGGAAATGATCCCGAGACAACTATCAATGCAGACGCTGTCAAAAGGTATTATGTTTGGCCCCTTTATTCACAGCTTTAACATGCTCCGATTGGGATGACGAAGGCTTTCTTTCCCGCTATCCAAACGTCATTAACCCTTTTGAGCCGGATATTTTTCCTTGATTACCCTCGTTGGAACCTGAAGATGTTATTATTAAAATAATAATAATAATAATAATAATAATAATAATAAAAATAAGATAAAAAATTAAAATAAGTTCATGTTACTTGAACTAAGTTTGACTTGATTCCAAAAGGATACGTAGGCAACCTCTCTCTGGGGCCAGTCACACCAAAAGAAAAATCCTCATTTCTCCAAAAGCTGAAACTAGGCAGATGTTACAATGGTTCGGCGATGTCTTCGCTTGAAAGATTCCAAATTTATAATTCAGTCCAAATCTTTTTTTTACCCAAATCCTTTTCAAGTCCTTCCGACCAATCGACGAGGATGTTCAAGAATTGGAGGATACAGTCACTTGGACTTGGTGCAACCAAAACGAGAGAAATAAAAAGAGAGAGTGTTATTGATGAAAACTCTCATGGGCACCATAGGGCAATGGCGAGCAGAGAAAATGAACATGAGAGAGTCTTGTTTACTGAAAACCCGCAAAGGGCACTGTAAAGCGATGGTGGGAAGAGAAATGAGAGAGGTCAGCTAGTGAAACCCGCAAAGGGCGCCACTGATCGAAAAGAGGATCTTTACAGCCACTGGCATTGACACAGTGCTGGGCTAGGTTTCTTGGTTTCAAGGCAAAAGTTGTGATGAATTTCTGAGAGTCGGACAGTTTACACAGATCAGGCATCCAGTCTAAAAGGTATGTCACGTTCATTGAAGACGGCACATACTCCAGATAAGTCCTTTTTTCCTTTCCCCGGAAGGGATACTTCTTGTTTAAATTCATTGTCCATTTCATTGTTTGTTTTTCTTTAAATCTCTGTCGGTCTAACTCTGTTCCAAAACTAAGTCAAAGAAGGGATGGCAAGACTGATTTGTTAGAATAAATGAATAACGATAGAGGGGGGGTGAATAGCGTTTTTACAAACTTCGTCTAATTTTCGCAATCAAGATATATAATTGAATTATAAGTGCGAAAATGATATAGATGGAATGTAATTGTGGAAATGTAAATAGAGAGCATACACCCAGATATATAGTGGTTCACTACAACGTGTAGCTAGTCCACTCCTCAAGATCACACTTGAGATTTCCACTATCACTTGTCAAGCTTACGGGTGCTTAACAAACCGTTACAACACAAAACTTGATCACACAAGTTTTGCAATACAAACACGAACACTTGAAACTTATGATTTGGGATATTGTGTTGTGTTCAATTGAGGTTTAAGAGGGTCTATTTATAACCCCAAAACCTCATATGTCCGTTGGCAATATTTGGCAAAACTCCCATTTGAGAAAACAAGAGTTTAAGGGCAATAAGTCTTCTGCCCGTTGCCATATAATCGATTAATTCAAATAACTAATCGATTAGTAACAAAAACTATCCGTTGGAGCCTAACGGTAACAAAGATAATCGATTATTTAACTCAGATAATCGATTATCTAACTCAGATAATCGATTATTTCAGACTGATAATCGATTCCTAAACTCTCTGGAATTTGCTACAGTAACATTGCTACAGTGATGTTGCTACAGTGATGTTGCTACAGTAACATCAATGTATGGCTCTTTCCTGAAAATTTCCAGTGCAAATTTTAATCAATTATTTTGGTATTTTGTGAAAACCAATTGTTTTGAAAAATGTTTTAATTTGTGTTTGAAATTGTTTTAAAACTTTAAGCCAAGTTATTAAAGACGATAAATAAATCAAACACATTAAAACTCAAAATAACATTAAGACTAAATGACAACTTCATTTGTCTTCAATCTTTTTGCTTCATCGACTTGTTCCATGCATCGACTCCTAGTATCTTGAAAGCTCGACTTGTACTCTAACAAAGTCCATAGCAATCTCAGTAGTTTGTCCATGATGGTTTGTCGATTATCAAAACCTATAACAAGACACAAAGTCATTAGTTAAGGTTACATAAATAAGAATGCATTTTCCAACATGATTTACAGGGCTCTCGTTTGATACAAGCTAATATGTAAAAAAGGCACCCAACCTCGGCATGGGCATCAAGTTAACCCCGACTATCCATGGTGGCTGATGTTTTGAAATTAAAACTATCGAAAGAAAGAAGTCAAATTGAAGAGCCTACAAGGGTGAAGGTGAAGTTGAAAAGGTTGAGTTCCACGCGACTAACCATCTGGGCAAGGTTTGAAAAGCCAAGGATTCCCAAATGCTTTGAAGTTAAAATTGGAAGAAAGAAGTCGAATGCCCACAAAGGCAAAATAAGGTTGAAAAAGGTTAAGTCCCACGCGACCAAATGTCATAATAAATTTTGGAAAAGCAAAGGTTCTTCGGGGCTAGAAGTGAAAGTTGCATTCAGGAAATAACCAGTTGCAATTGAAAGTATCATCAAGGAAGCCGAGCCAAGATCAAGTGACTGAAACACTCAAGGCCACAAAACCAACCACCGTTTAAAACTAACAATTGTTCTTTGTTTGAAAAATAGGAAACAGGTGCAATCCAAAAGAAAACTTGCAAGAAGTAAGTGCAACCAAAAAAAGGGGGAAATCGCGCGAGAACTAGAAACAGCTCTGCTGCAGCAACAACTCCAAAAGAAAAGTCTTCTCCAATTTCTTTCCCGCATTTTACTCATTCTCTTAAAAAAAACAGTTCAAAATCATGGTAGTATAGAGTAAACCAATCCCTAGCTGCGTTTTCCAACATAGGGTCTCCACTCCCTAGTTGATTTTATTTCCAACATAGGGTCTCCACTCCCTAGTTAATTTTATTTCCAACATAGGGTCTCCACTCCCTAGTTGATTTTATTTTAGACATACAGTCTCCACTCCCTAGTTGATTTTATTTTAGACATAGGGTCTCCACTACCTAGTCACTTTTCCAACATAAGGTCTCCACTCCCTGGTTGATTTTATTTTAGATATAGGGTCTCCACTCCCTAGTCGCTTTTCCAACATATTGATGCTATTTTAGACATAGGGTCTTCACTCCCTAGTCGCTATTTTAGACATACGGTTTTCACTCCCTAGTCGCTTTTCCAACATAAGATCTCCACTCCCTAGTTGATTTTATTTTAGATAGAGGGTCTCTACTCCCTAGTCTCCTTTTCCAATATAGGGTCTCCACTTCTTAGTTGACATTATTTTAGATATAGGGTTTCCACTCCCTAGTCTCATTTTCCAACATAGGGTTTACACTCCTTAGTTAGGGCTCCATTTTGACAATCAAGGTACATTATTCCCAAAGAATCAGGTTTTCTCTGGGTACACCATTCCTGAACTTTATTGCTTTTAATAATGAAGTAGTATAGAGTTTTGTCACAAATAACTCACGAAATTTTCCTATTAGTGAACACTGGGGCAGAAAATTTTTGTTCATTTGTTTATTTTGGTGTCTGAACAGGTTTTACCTCGAGGCACAAGGTTCGAGATGACCAAAAGAAGAAGTCTCAATCCAAAATAAAAAAAATAAAAGAAACATAAGTGAATCCAAAATACAAAAACGGATGAAAGGATGTGGACTGATCAAGACATGACTAAAGTCACGATCACGAGCATTGCATTTACCGTTTTGATCAGAAGAAGCCTTAGAAGAATGAACTAGCACCTGCAGCTAGCAAGCATCAAGATTCAGATCAGAGTCTACATGAAGAACCAGCCAAGACTCAAGATCAAGTTTCAGAGGACTTATAGATAGGAATCTTGTAACTCATAGCTGATAGGCTTGTTTAGTTTCTTTTCATGTTAATTTTGGTGTAACAAGGAGTTCAACAAGCAGTAACAGCAGCAAACGGCAGTGAAATTATAGCTTTTCGATAGTCCCAACTACCAAGACTTCCAGAACTACTCCGACCTGATACCTTTATAGCCAAGGATATATAGGCAACCTCAGAAGCAAGGTTCAGTCAAACTTTTTCAAAATGCTTCCCACGGAGTATCAAACAGGAAAAAATTATTCATGATTGTTCACTTCGTCTTTGCCCAAAAACTCTTCATGTTTCCAGGCAAAGAGGGTAGCTGTGAGCACGTAATTTTTGCCCTATAAAATATTCCTACAAAAATTCACAAAAATGGATTTTCTCTAATTGCTTTTATTTAATTTTTAGGAATTCCTATTTAATTGTTTATTTGCATTGTATTTTCATTTCTTGTACATGTCGAATATCTTTTTTTTTAGATTTTAATTGCATTTTTAGGATTTAATCACATATTAAATACATAATTGATAAATGAAAATCACAAAATACCCTAGTCATTTTACATTTTTAGTTTTTGGTTTTCAAATTAATAATTTTCTTTTCTTAGTTATTGTTAAGGTAATTAATTAGTTAATTAATAGATAAAGTAGCAAAAGGGTTAATCTTGCAATTTGAGTTCCAAGTGCTATTTGAGTTTAAAGTGGCTAACATTAAAAATTAAAAAAAAAGTTGGTCTTTGTTGAAAACTGGGCTAAAACCACATTTCATTAAGTGGCCCAAATCGCCAAATCTGCCTAAGCCCAAACACCCTCAGACCCGGTCCAGCCCATTCCCCATACCCAGTCCATCTCCCTATAACCAAAATGACAGCGTTTTGGTAACTCTTAATCTCCACCCTTGATTTCCCCTGATCCTACGGCTTGGAACAAACCTCTAATCTCCCTTATATCTGTTTGAAACACCCCCCTCCCCAAACCCTAAACGAGCCCCTCAGTCTCTCATCTCTCTAACTCTCTTAACCTAGTCGCCCCTAAATTCCTCAAATCCCTCACCTGCGGCCACCACCCCAATCACGTCCAAATTAACACTCCACAATCTCCAGCTCCACCTTGTATCAAATCCATGACCAATTTCCCCTGTAACCTCCCCAAAATCCACAAATTTTAGATCTAAGAACCCCAGAAAAACCTAGTTTCACCCTTGTCGGTTTTTGAAGTTTCAGAATACGATTCAACTTAAAACTCACGTCAATCTATTGTTCTTAACGAGAACAATCGGTTGATGTTACTTTCGGCTCATTTCGAAAGTGTTCGAATTTGATGGTTGACTAAAACATTACCGGAAAAGCTTTCTTTGCTTTGTTCAGGTAACATTCGTTTTCTTTTTCTTTCTTCTTTTCCCTCTTCTCTGGTTTTGCCTTTTTTTTTACATGTTAGTATAATAGGATTTAACAAATAACTAATTCTTTGTTTGCATGTTTAGAGTTATTTAACTACTTGTTAATTTTGATGCATTTAGTGTTAAGAGCCATTGTTTTTCCGTTTTGAAATTTTTTTCTGTTTCAGTCACTCGAATTGATATTGCTTGGACGAATGGGAACCTGCCTTGTTTGATAGGCAAGCCTATTGGTCTCGAGTCAGTAAGTGTGGGCTTAGGTGTGGTGGTCAATTGGCCCAAATCTTTGAGTTTGTTAGGGTAAAAGAGAAAAGTTAAAAAAAGATAAAGGAAAAGAAGGAGGTTGATTTTTAAAAAAGAAATCAGACTTTGAGGGCTTTGAGAGTAGAAAATAAAAGAAGAAATGGGGGTAAAGAAAAGAATTAACTGCAAATAGGCAGCTGGTGTCTTTCAGTTACAGATTCTCTCTCCTCTCTGGTTTTTTCCCCGGATTTCACGCTGAAATATTCACCTTCCCTCACATACCCTCTCTCATATATTTTTAACACTTAGCATATATACACATTCCTTTTGATAGAATGAGGGGAGAATTCATTGGTATACAGACTCCTTCACTCACACACAAATTTCCTGCAGAAAAAGACACACGAAAAATCCTCTAAAATCCACAATACTCTCTTCATTTCTACACTGATTTTACACTAACTCGATAGAATAGGCATACAGTCTTTTGATTTATTTTTCTGTTATTTGGTTGTTCACTCTTCTGGGTTCTTTTGGAGTTTGATTTAGCACCATTTCTTATTTTGTTGTTGCTGTTGTTTTGATACTGCTGTTGCTTCCCTCCAATTTCAGAGACTTATTTTCTATTTTTGTTGGTTTTGCTATAATCAGGTACTTCATTTGAACTTTGGACTACCAATTGGATATGATACATGTTTGTATGGAAGAGATATGTATATATTGGAGTTGAGGAAATCAATCATGTTCAGCTTTTAATTCCTGTGTTCTTTCAAGTCGTTTAGCATCCTTTTGCTTCTTCTTTTTTTCAATTTCATATTCTGCCTAGACTTAGTTGGACCTGGGCTTGATATCAACGTACATAAGTTTACTCATATTATGTAGAATGATGAGCTTACTACAATATTCTTCTATGTGGGTTTTAATGTAAATGTTTAGCAGTTCCCTGTTTTATACTCCGCATGTTTAGAGGTATATTTGTTTAGTCCAAAACAGCACTATTTCCTTAGCTTCATAAAGACTTGTCTAAATTATTTGAGCAGATGTCTTGTTTAGCGTGTGATGCATCGTACTTTTTTCAAAAGTTGGTTTTAATTGAAAGGCATGTCTTTGAATTAATGTGATCAAGGTTTTGACTAAAACGAGTCTGCCTTTAAGAATTTATGCGGAATTAGCAATTTTTTAGAGGTTAAAGATGTCTTGGGCTCGTTGTCTGAATTTTTTTTGGGTTTCGGTTGCCAGAGGTTCGGCAGGCCATTCCTCACATAATGTGTTGAATTTAGGTCCTTTTGTTATAGACTCCTTCATTCCTCTTGTGGAACAACTTTATATAACAAAAAAGGAGTTACATTAATTTAACCACAACACTTCTTAGAACACGTAATTAGTCGTTAAATGACCTTTATCTTTAGCTAAATCACCTGGTTTCAAATCAGGAGTTATGTAGTCATCTGCCAATCTTAAGATACAAGATATGGAATTAATGCGAGATCATTCGTTAAACGTTAGACAAAATTGAAATTATTCGCACAAACCCACCGTGCTTATCCATAATTGATGATCTTACACTAATCTTAAAATAATTTAGTGTTTTAACTTATAAATAGTCATAGCTTGCTTTTGGCGCCATTAGTAATAAATCATTGTAACTATGGGTATGGTTCCCGTGGCATAGTCACGATACATAAACCCCAATTCAAGTGTGCGTTCACGCGACTTGACCATAACTTCAAATAATAATAATAATAATAATAATAATAACATGTTGTAAATCGTGAGTGTGTTTCACATGGCGCGTTTTACAATGTGTATAAAAAATAACAAGTGCGCGACATCTCTACCTGTTTAAATAAACTCTATAATTGTTTGAAATTAATTAAAAGCGGTAATGCATAAAAGGTTTTTAAATATGTAATCAATCAGATAATTAGGCCAATTATTAATAGTTGAGTGACCGTGCTAAAACCACAGAATTCGGGAGTGCCTCGCTCCTTCTCCCGGGTTAACAGAATTCCTTACCAGGTTTTCTGTGTTCGCGGACCATAAATAGAGTCAATTTCCTCAATTTGGGATTCTAAACTAAACTGGTGACTTGGGACACCATAATAATTATCCCAAGTGGCGACTCTAAATTAAATAAATAATCTCATTTCGAACAATGTCACTTTAATTGGAAAAAACTCCCTATCCCTCGGAAAAAAGGAGGTGTGACACCAATAAAAATAGAAATGACTTAACACGACCTTTTCAAGATTTTTATTCAAATTGATAGCGTTTTTATTTGAAGTGCTCTCTAATTATACCTTTTATTTCTTTATGTTTTTTGACAGAATCTCATGCATTCCGAACTACGTTTTTTATGGGGGAAGAGTTCATATTTTGTATTATTTTAACTTGCGTATACGGTTATTGGGCCAGGCTGGATTGAGTCATTACTATTTTAAGGAAAAAATATAAAATTAACCGATCGGTCGAAACTAAGTGTATTTGCTAGTCAAAATATATATAGATTGTGTATGTTATATGTATATAATACACACATATATTAAAAAAAAATATTATATCGGCTATTTATTTTTGGGAGGCTAAAAATATACTCATATTTCTCCTATTTTAATTGGGTAATTATTTATTATAATAAAAAAAATTAATAAAATGTAAAATACGAAAATAGTACCGTAAAATTTATTTTTCGATCACTATGATTTTTATGTGAGTTAGTGAAAGTTTTATGATTTTTGTGAGAGAAAATAAAGTTATATGACTTTTGTATAAAAAATTATAGTTATATGATTTTTGTATGAGAAAACAAAGTTATATGACTTTGGTGAAAAAAGTCATAATTATATGACCATTTGTGAAATTTACCCTTGATTAGGAATCGTTTATTTTGTGGATTAGTTAAAATAAAATAGAATTTTTCTCCTACAAGAATTGAATACTATTTCGTCATCTAATTTTGCTTTAAAACTCAAACTCCTCCTCAAGTTTGAACAATAGACATTCTTATCCTTCTATTTCAATTGAATTATTTCAACTACTTTACCCTAGATTATCAATATTTATCTTCTTTTTTTACTTTTTTACTTTTTCTTCTAATATCATGATATTTTTTCTCCTTTTTTTTGTAATTATGCCATGGACTTATCTATGAATTTTTTTTTTTTTGAGAAAATACCAGCTATGTCCATTTATAAGTAGCTTATTACAAAAGCTGGTCAATTTATAAAATATTACTAATATTAGCCAATTAGCTATTTGTAGTGAAAAAGGTTAAATTTTTGCTTTCTTTTGAGTGGGTGTTACTAGAATAAATTTTTGGGTTTGCCCAAACTATGCCCATCCCTACA
This sequence comes from Nicotiana obtusifolia, assembly GCA_002018475.1. Taxonomy (NCBI): domain Eukaryota; kingdom Viridiplantae; phylum Streptophyta; class Magnoliopsida; order Solanales; family Solanaceae; genus Nicotiana; species Nicotiana obtusifolia. The sequence goes on from MCJB01049875.1 coordinate 57,051, forward strand.
AGCTAATAGCATTGAGTAATGAAGAAATTATCAAAATAAAATAATCTTCTCAAACGAAAGTCAAAAATCTATTTATACAATTGAAGATAATATTCTTAGCGATTAAATATTGCCAAAATACAAAAAGAATTGGCACGGAGAGAAAGGAAGAACGTGCTTCTTCCATTAATATGGAAGAGTATATATACAAGTTAACAACTAGCCCTAAAATACCTAACAAATATAGAAATGATTACAACATATCCTAGTGACGCTAAATATTTACATTGTCTTGTATTGGTTATGCGAGTCGCACATCAATTCTACGGCATGCAAAGTCGATTGCAAATTTCTTCGATTAATTTGCGGCTCCTATTTTCATTCCGCGATTCACAGAATGTGCCACATAATAAATCTAAATATGTATTTAGTTTAAATAAGCTAAATATTTATTTCAATAAATAATCTTCTTAACGATATTAAATAAATATGTATTTAGTTTTTAGAGGAAAGTTGTACCCAAAGTTAACAGTGATCTGATTAGTGTTACACAAATAAAATCACTTGTAAAATACATAAAATTCACCGTTCGTCTTGAAACAACAAAATCCTTACATGCTAGACATGCAATTTTACAATTAAATAACATCATCGGTCACACATGTGAAAAAAGATCCATGCCAGAAAATATTTGATATCCCTTACTCAGAAATTAAGAATTTATTCCTGTAGCAAGTAACAATCCGTAGTTCATTCTAGAAGCCTAATACAGTCTATCAATCTCAATCCAAAAGTTTCTTATAGTAAACATGTTTAATGACCTACTAATTCTCATTGTGACATGAATTATAAAAAATTTAGACGTTTTGACAGAGTTGAGAGAGTGTGTTCTGAAATATATACTTATTTTTCGCACATATTTATCTGAAATTCGACTCTAAAAATGATAGAGCTCTGCCAAATCCACGAATGCATGGTTCAATCAGCTAACTGAATGTTCTGCAACGGAGGGGCAAGGAACAAGGTGAAATATGCAAAATTTGGAAAGTTTGGTGTTTAATATATTATGGTTGGTATTCATGTTTCAACTAAGAATAACCAAAAATTATATTTAGGTATGGTTTTTTGGTTCAGGTTCGTTCGATTTAGGTTTAATACCAGGTTATGTTTAAAATTTTCAACCAAAAAAAAAAAAAAAAAGCTGAAATAACCAATAAAACAAAAAATTTAATAAATATATAAGCAAATATTAAGCTTAGTTTTCTAAGTATGAGACATTCTACCAGAGATCTGTCCTTTTATCTCTATACTCTTAGCTAGACTCTTAACCAGGGGTGGATAATCGTTCTCTTAGCCTAAAAGTAATACCATGATTAAAATAAGTAGTTATACCAGAATCATTGGAAGTCAAAATAAGTAGAGTTTTAGGGTGTGTTTGGTATGAAACAAAATATTTTCCATGGAAAATATTTTCCATGAAAATGTATTCATGAAAAACGTGATGAGTGAAAAACTTTTTCTAGAAAATATTTTCTAGTATTTAGTTAGAGAGTAGAAAATATTTTTTAGAAAATAATTTTTTATGCTACTCTCCTCATCCTCTTCCCCCAAGTCCCCATGTTTCCTATGCTCCCCTCCCCCAAATTCAAGAATTTAATTATTCTTCTAAAAATTTCGCACAAACGCAAAGGAACTAATGTGCTACTTTACTTTTTTATACAAACATAACGGTGAAATGAAAAGAAAATACTCTTTTTGTTGAAATGAAAGAAAATATTTTTTACTACTCTTTTTGTTGAAAAGAAAGAAAATATTTTTTACTATCTCATTGTGATGAAATGAAAGAAACTACTTTTTCTACATCATGAAAATAAAATACTATTTTTGCTGAAATAAAAAAAAATATTTTTTACTAATCTTTTTGTTGAAATGAAAGAAAATATTTTTTACTACATCGTTTTTTGAAATGAAAGAAAATATTTTTTTACATGAAAATAAAGTACTTTTTTTGTTAAAATAAAAAATTATATTTTATATCATGAAAAGGAAATACTCATTTGTTGAAACGAAAAAAAGTACTCTATTTATAACATGAAAAAAAAGTACTATCAATAATATTTCAATTTAAGGTGGAGATGGGGAGGGGGTGGGGTAGGGGCG